>OMKK01027928.1:0-17966 GCA_900302305.1 Polymixia japonica
CTGATTTAAGTGAGTCTTTGAAGTTTTGAGTCATTGAAAACTCCTGAAATTGGTGACGTGCACACACACACACACACACACACACACACACACACACACACACACACACACACTCTCACTCATACACACACACACACACACACACACACACACACACACACACGCGCGCGACCCAGCAACACAGCGCACACACTGGACTGCTATCATCTCGCATATGGCATGGCAGTCCTTAAATAGTTAAATGGTAAATCGGTGGCGGACATTCCCCTCCTACACCCACTTGCAGGCTACATAAACAACCCGCTGCCACTTTCCTCGTCAGTATTTCTACTTCATCTGTATAACGAAGATCCTCGGCTACTCAAAGATGGCACTGGCGGACACAGACCGCGGGATATCTAACTGCGCCGAGACGGGGTCCCCGTTTTCAGAGATCATTGAATTGAATGTCGGCGGACAAGTCTATGTTACAAGACACACAACTTTAGTTGCCGTCCCAGACTCACTACTATGGACCATGTTCAGCAAGAAGTCTCCAAAAGAGTTGGCAAGAGACAGCAAGGGGCGCTTCTTCTTGGATAGGGACGGGTTTTTGTTCCGTTATATTCTAGATTATCTGCGTGATCTGAATTTGGTCCTTCCAGACTATTTCCCTGAGAAAAATCGACTTCAGAGGGAGGCTGACTTTTTCCAGCTGCGAGACCTTTCCAAACGCCTCAGTCCTAAAATGAGCAAAGACAATTCCATCAGTGAGGAGATTTGCCAGAGTGACACCGAGGAGAGTGCGCCTCAGTGCAGCCTCGGCTCTTCCAGTGGCGTGGAGGCTTTACGCGTGGAGGCTTTACGCGCGATGTCCACGGTAAGCGGTAGCGCGCGTTCTCCCTCGCTGGATTCCAGAAAGTCTGGCTACATCACGATAGGATACCGGGGCTCGTATACTATTGGAAGAGATACCCAAACCGACGCAAAATTCAGGAGGGTGGCGCGCATAACAGTGTGTGGGAAGACGTCCCTTGCCAAAGAAGTGTTTGGAGACACACTGAATGAGAGCAGGGACCCCGACCGCCCCCCGGAGAGGTACACATCCCGGTACTACCTGAAGTATAATTTTCTAGAGCAGGCATTTGATAAGCTGACAGAAGTGGGCTTTCACATGGTGGCTTGTAGTTCCACAGGAACATGCGCCTACACCAGCAATGATCCAAACGAGGACAAAATATGGACAAGCTACACTGAATATGTCTTCTGTCGGGAATAACCCCACTTGCTCACAATAATGTCAACTGGCCAAGATAAAGAGACTTTCTGTTAACCATTCCATGTTGGCGTTAGACGATTCATAATCTAGAACAGAAAGTTTAAAAACGTTACATGTGCTCTCTAAAATGGCAACGTTTGTGACAGACCATTGAGAGGCAATCTATTTCTAGCAATCTAATCCAACAGCCTCGAGTATAGTCACTGAGAAACGATTCCACGGAACGAAATAATCCAATGAATCCAATTAAATAATAGGCAGTAAACGTAACTGGGGGCAGAAAGAGCAGTCCCGTCTTCTTCCACACATGAACACAATTTAACAGTAAGACAAGCAAAAATTATGCAATATACATTTGAATTTCCAAAACGGATAGTATCATAGCAATGCTCGTTGAATTAAACACTCACTAGAAACACCAAAACAGCCTGATAATGGTTACATTAGCTATAAAATGTCATATTTTAACATCCCAAATTAACTGCATGACTATGTTTCAGTCATATTTGACTCAGTGATGTGTGAAGTAGCCTAAACAGCATTCAAAGACAGAAGAACTTAGCAATCGCTATCCAGTGTTTTTGTAAACTCTAGGCTTGCTTGAAAATTTGTTTGACCAAGTTTTGTATTTTCTAATAGGCACCTCTTAGCAGTTTACCAGTGACATGATTGCAATATTGTGCACTTGCTTTGTAGCATTGTATTTGTTAACCTGTTCACGTGAAATAAAATATTCTACCATCTTATTCTCAACCTTTTGTTAATCATCGTATCTTCTTCTTAATTTCATATCTACTATCTGCTGCGGTACCAGTATACACTTTATAATTTGAATGATATTCATACCCTCCTCTCCTTTTTCATTAAAGTTTATTCACTGGGAAACTACAATCAAAGAGGAGTACCCAGACAAAAGTGCTGTAATGAGAGAGCCAACCTCAGCCCACATGAGATTGAAAACTGCCTGGTCTACAAATAGTTATACAATTTAACCACAGTAGGTACTATTAATTACTGAACAAGCAAAAATCTATTACATATAATATTGTGTGGAAGTAATGTTTCTTAAATTATTTTAATATTATTTAACAGTTGATACTAAACTTTTCAAGTTTGAAGGGCAAAAATATGCATCCTGCCTTGATCTGTCTGATCCACATGGTAAGGCTGGAGCCCAGATTTTACCATCAATTATTGTAAATTGTTAAAAAACAAAACACATTGAGCATAATATCTATTCTCAGGACCAACCAACTTCACCCTGTTATTAAACTGGAGAATCAAAGAACTCCACATCTGAATGCAGTTAGTGTGTAAACATCGCAGGAGTATCAGTTTCTGCCTACCCAGTGTGTCACACAGATTCAGCTACATGATGTATGAATGCAAATAGCGCAGCTGTGCACATATGATGTCATTATCATTTCAAGTGTAAATAATGAAAGGTTCCAGCTGCACAGAAAGAGGAGGGTTCATTCTGCCAGGGACTGTGAATGAATGGAGGGTAGAATAGTGCACCTTTGCTGTTAGAGCAGAATGTGCTTGTTAATGAATGATTACTGTAGGACCATCAGTGGATTATAGATTTCATTTAAAGTGAACATGAAAAAAATTTAATATTTGTGGAAAGAGGTGTGTGAGGTGTGATAAAACCATAAAGTACATGATTAACTAAATTACAAAATAAAATGACTTTAAACTATACTTGTTCTGTATTGATGGAAAGTGTTCTCTATACTGGCTATACTCTTATGTTCCTGCAAAGCATTATGGTCTAGTACTACTACTACTACTTATTTAGTTGTTCACCTTCACCTTTTTATTCATCTTTTCTAGTTTTAATGATGGCTTCTAAGAGTCTCCATTCAATAGTCGCTAGAAACTATTTAGACCTTACTTAGTAGTTTATTCATCTCATGTGCAGCTCCTTCTTTGCAGCACAAATTATAACAAGCTGGTGCAACAGACACACGCAACCTCGCACATTCAAATTGTGAAAATGAATAAATTGCCATCAAGTCTGTAGGGTTAGATAGACCTCCGAAGTGATGCTCACTAGCTACGATTGAAATGAAGAGATCAAGCAATAACCTTCTCACAAATGGTAATCCGATCTAGGATAGGCTCTCAGCTTTTACCAGTTACTCTTCCAATATCATTACTTACTACTTACTGTTAATGAAGCTATAATTTCAGTTTTGAGATGGTCACGTTCCGTAGTTAACAGTTACTGCTATTGAATAGGTGCTACCACTCAACATTACAAATGACTGTTTCTTGTTAAGCTATCAACAATTTCTTGTTTTGATAAGTCATAGTACTAGATGAGTAACAAATAGAAATGTGGTTTTTGAATCAAGTCAGTGTAGGTATTGTATTATAACATACAAGTGCTTTTTGATATACTACTAGTTAATATTCAAAAACGACTAGTTAGAATAGAATAGCAACTTGTAAGAACTGGAACCATAGACATTAAAGGAATTATTTTTACCATTTTCACTAATGATTTGTAGCGAGATCAGAACAGGGACTTTTGAGTTCATATAGGAAGAAAATTTTATTTCTATTTAAGAAAATATTTTTCTATTTCAATAGTGGCTGGTTAATTATCATATTAGTTTCTGGTAGCTAAAAATACTTTTGGTTGTTTTTACTTTCCAACAAAGCAATGCAAAGAATTGTTAAAAATGTCTTTATCACAGGTGTGAATCATTATAGGATAGCGAAGAACAAAAGAGGCAAGATGTGAGAGGAAGTGTCAAAGACTGGAGGAAAAGTGAAAGAAAGCAAATGACGAATTTCTGTGAACAACTCAATCCTGATCTTTTCTGTTCTGGATCTCCACTCTGTTTGTGTATCACGCATCATAATCTGTGTTGGATTCCCTGACATGACCCTCAACCGTACAGGACTGTTGGAATCCTGGAATTTGCTCCAGGATGCTTTTCAGCTTCCTGAGTTATTTTAGATCAAAGTCTGTTTCATTAGCACATCATAACAGTGACTCCAGACCAAAGGCTTCATTATTCTAATTAAATTCTGTGTCAGAAATACATTTTTTAACTTGGCTTCCCAACAGGGGATACACACCCGTCAGTGTTCATAGTAGAACACCTCCTGCTGGTGTAAGAAAGCATAACTTTACTGTATTTATGTAAAAAAAAAAGTACATCATGTTAATGAAGATTGGGGGAAAGCAGTGTTAGATTATCTATCAAACGGCCGAAAAATTCAAACACAATCAACTTGTTTGGTACAACAAGGGCTACTTTTATCTGTACAATGAAAGGGTAACTGGAGATGAGGGAACGATATCTTTCTCGTTGGAAAATAAATAAATCTATTCATTTTGTTAGCAAGCTTTAACCCCTCTGATCTCCTCTGGTGAGACAGATGTGCAGATAAAGAGCCTAAATATCGGCCAGACGGAAGAAAAGAGATGAGCTGTGACATGACAAAGAAACACAGTGATCAACGTCCCGCTGAGTGTTTTTTACCATCAGTACACCAATAACATCGCACTAAGCACATCTCACATATGGCAAATTATGTTACTGATAGCGCTTCGCATAGAAAATGGATCGTTATTAGCATTTGAGAGCGTCGTCGTCATATGAGCCGATGCTGTTGTGTCACGGCAGTGCTTTTATTGTACATTTCCCCTGTAACCTGCCATTGTTTGCAATCAGCGGCCTCCTGACTAACGGGTTCTAGTCACCCAGGGGCTGAGATGTCGCTGAATTTTCACGCGACCATTATACCTCCCACCTTTTAAGCCAAGTGAGATCTTTTGAAAATTACAGCCATCAAACCCAAAATGCTTTTCTCACAGCTGCTGTGCGCGTATCGTGGGCCCCTAAGCCGGGGGGCCCCCGCGTACAGGCTGCTTTAGCCACCGGTCTCGCAAGGAAGGCCTTTCGTTTGAGTGTTGAAGGTTACTGCTAATCAGCTGACCCGTTCAGTAAGGTTTTTATCCTCTGCTTGATGCTGTCCGCAAGTCAAATTCCCTGCATCAAGTGTCCTGCGTCAAATGGTTGTCAGCATTTTGGATACTAAAGCGTTTCGGAACCGTCGGTTTCCATGCTGAAGTGTCTTTCTTTGCATTCACCGTCTAGCATCTGCGAGGCATCGCATGCGGTTTACTCCCTTTATTTCCCGAGCGGCAAAAATTGCTCATGTTTTGCACAACAAGCGTCATGTACCTTCCGAGCCCCTAGATTGTGCCGTCAGGTGTATAATGTCAAAGTGCTGCTCTCTTCTTGCCCCACTTCAGAGTTTGTTACATACTCTCCAAGTTGTGCTGTAGGACTGGAGTTAGTCTGCAATGACAAGGTTCAGTTCCTCCACACTGCAGTTTCCATCCCACTGATAATCGCATGAATTCAGAGGAAGATTGTTTGTGTTTTTTTTGGGTAGACAGTGCTCTAGTTTCAGTCTTTCCACATCTGGGGTGCTTTCGGGTGGATGCATGCTCTCTTTTGCGCTCTCTTGCAGTAGCTTGAATGATACGTCCACAGGGACAAAGTATCAACTTTGACAAGTTGCTGTGGATTTAAGAAATAGCCATTGGCAGGGATTAATTTGGATAAGATCGTGGAGCGGAACAAATGATCAATCGGTGTATGGAAATAACCTCTCAGCAGCAGCAGCCCTATGTGAGATTCATGGTCATTAATGCACAACCACGGAAGAGGCAATTAATTCTCAACACCACTTTTCTCACCTCTGAAAGGCTAACGTCTGATCATTAGCCTCTCACAGCTTACTCCAAAGAGCATGCACAAGTACTTATACTTCTATCAAAGAATAGTTATACTTGCGCCTTTCATGGTTTGAATAATGTAACAGTAGGCCACAACATCGACTATAATACGCTCTTGTTTCCACCACCGCCTCTCCTTTAGTCCTTTTAGCTGGTATCATCAAGTTGCACAGCTCCCAAGATGGCTTGTTAAGCAGCATCCGATGTGTGCCAAGGACTCACGTGCTGCAGCAGGTTTCTGTATGTCGCTGTCTAGTCAATGGTCATGTAAGGTTTCTTTTACTACTCATGTGAACTACTACTCATTGTCCTACGTGTAACTGGAACGGACCTTTAGTGGATCTTCACTTGTTAGAACAACAAGATAAACACGAGTAGGTCTGGATGTGAGGTAATTACATCACCTGTGTTTTGAGATGAAGTAATTATTGATAACCTAACTCTCACTCTTGAGCCTTTGAACAGCTAGTTTTTGAAGAAATAGCAATAAAAACATGTTTAGTTGGTTGGTAGATGATGGTGTCACAGTATGTATTGCCAAGAAAAGGTTAAATGGGCCCAACTGTCAGAAGTGGGGAAGTTAATCTATGTCTCCAAATTGTTCTTTAGTAATTTATGGCAAATGTTTTTGGCCACTGTATGTTGTCAAACTTTCTCCAGTTCAACCATTGAAAATAAGGTTTCGATTTTCAAGCAAAAAAACCCAAAAACGTTTGAAATGATGGGAAGCTAACTGATAGAGTATAATTATCATATTATAAACATCCATTTTCCTGCTTAGTTTGCAGAAGTTTGGACGGCAGAATGTTAAGGGGATTTTCTCTCCAAACAGACAGCATGTGTTCGCTGACTGTGGTTCATGAAACATCTTTAGAAAATATGTCCGATTTTAGGCGCCTTCGCCCCAATTTTTACATTACATTGTGTAAAATAAAATTGTTTCAGCCCTTTAAAGAAGCACTTCGCTTAAACTTTTATGACTTTCATTTTTGATTTTGTGCACCCAGTTAAAAAACCCCCACAAACTGCACTTTCAGATATGAATCAAGCACAAACACTATCTCTCGGCATGTGTAGCGTGTGACAAAATAATTGGATTTATTCCATTTTTGCAGGGATTTTTCTATGAATTGTTTCCTCTGCCCTGAAGTACACAGAAAATGGAACAGCGAGGCGTAGTGTTTCACCATAACCATTCCCCGATTCTGGCAGTGAAAGTGATCTTTTGGTCTTTCAACTGATGCTGGAACTGTAGAGCTGACAGTTCTCCTTCACACTGCTCTGCGTCCTGCGTCTCCCTCCTTTACGCATGTTCCTTAAACTTGTGTAGTTTTCTTCTCTCTTTTGTTTTCATTGAATTTTGTTGGTCCTCAACTGATCATATCCCATCATATAATATAAAATGTAATATAGGGGGTTAGACCAGTTAAGTACATTTTATCATCACAATTTGAACCTCATCTCCTATCATTCATTATGATAGCTCAGGCACAAAAAAAGCCTTTATATAAAATTGCCTGCTACACATACTGCAGACAAACCAGGGGAAATGAGTTGCACATCTTTCAGGGCTAGAAATCACAGTGCTCTCAGATGTGCATAATGTCTAAAAGGCAGCTGTTGCATTCAGATAAAACGGAGTAAATGTCTGTATCTGCCGTATCAGACGCAAGCCAAGCCAAGGGAAAAAAAAACATCTCCAGTATTTCTCAGTTGAATTCATCATGCTTACTTTGAGCTTTGACACACGGTTTATTCATGCGCTGGTTGGACAATCTTCTATCCACAGCAGGAGAGCCGGGATTGGGAGAGTTGGGAGAGTCTCTCACAGCTTTTATGTAAAATACACACAATTAATATCTGTCACATCACTGATGCATATACTTATTTCCGTCTGATAAGGTTTCCACTATTAAGCACCAAAATTGAGAGAAAAGTGATCCATTGGTGCTTGCTCTCATATTTTTGTAATTTTTCAATAACTAGGTGTTGGTTGAACCACTGGAGTGTCTATTCTGTCTAAAACCACGAGAAAATAGAAAACTGTCAGCAGCACAGAAAGCAAATCATAGAGTGGAAACAGTCTGGCATATGTGTGATCATAACCATGACTGTTCCCATGCCCAGGAACAGGCAAACTGACGCAATGTTCTATGCAGAACTATAATAATACTGGCTTAGTTAATGCCTAACATCTGCCTGGCTATTTCTAAACAGACAGATGTCTGACTCTCCAGCCCTTGTTTACAGGTTACAGCTTGATTAGATAACTAGGTCATAAATACATTCCTCACAAGAGACAGCTTTTTATTTTCAAACATGGTGCACTTAAAGACAAATACTACAAGAGTACATGACTCTTCTTTTATTCTTGCAATATATATATATATAAATATATGACATGTCTCTCATTGGTTACCAAGAACATGCACCAAATAAATACAATAACCTAGAATTTTGGAGTTCCTATTTGACAGAAAATCATAATAACATGCTGCTCCACAGAAGATACTACCCCGAGGCAAAGCCTAGATTGCATATTCTGGCAAGCGTCAGTGAAGTTATTTTGACAGTCTAAAACCATAACAGAAGAGAACACCTTTTAAAAATATATTTAAATGCATTGACATGTCTAACATTTTGCTGCTGCCCTAAAGCTACAGAGGCATGTGTATACGCATTAATCATCCATTTCTACGTTTTTTTCTGAAATACCAACATTGCATATTCACTCTTTTCTTTCTGAGACAATTTTCCAAAGCAGTTGGTCAAGGGACAACATGATGGATGCCATGTGATATCGCCCCTGCCAGTGGACTGTGACCATCGGTTAAAGCAGTGCTATGACCCGGATAATAAGGTTGAGCCAGATCTCCAGCTGGGGTTGCTTCAGTGTGTTAAGTACGTTTAGAAGGGCGAGAGCAATGTTGCTAATACCACGTGATGCAGCCAGTTGGTTTAAACGCACTCCCGATTTGAAATACCTCTGCTTCGCCATTTTGATTGAATCCTTATCAAATGGCGGCTGGATTGAAACGGTGTGGATTCAGTTTTCCTGAACATGTGGTTTTGATGTGTGGAGGATTCATGTCACAAGTCAGGCTGAGGGCGAGTGTTGAGCTTGAATTGGCTACTGTTGACCATCTTTTACATTGACTTTTAGTCACCTGTGCAGCAAACTGTTCTGAGAGGTGAAATGTTTAGGAATATTGGAAATGTTGTCAGTTGTCAGTGGCTTCTTATAGGAGAGCATGCTGGGCTATGATGTGATACGTGCCACTCGCTGTACTTTTATGTTATTTTATGACAAATGGCAAATGTCTCATCAATATTCTTTTAATGCTGAGTGTGTCTGTTTTAAATGGATCTTTAATGTTATACAGCAGAATTAGCTGCAATTCAGATTCAAATGTACTGTGGCGTGAGCTAAAGATGACCCATAAAAAGACACTGTGTTGTCAATAATTATTTCACACCCTCATACACTCTGCAGTTATTAATGACGACAGAGCGACAGGTGGTCTGGACAATTACACTCCACAGCGTGCCATTTTTACTGAGAAGAAAAGCTCACACGCTGAGACAGGTGACATTAAAATCACACAATAGTTATTCAGGGAAAAGATGGAGAATTTTCCGGTAAAGGTTATATGATGCTCGGACGGGGAGAAAGTTATCAAAAATATGCCAGTCAGTTGTAATCTGCTACTGATAACCTGTCTGAGGTATAGGTTTAGAGGAGGGTACGTAAGTCACATTTTTTATTTGTACGTGAGGTATAATTATAGTAACAGACAAATTATTGATGGATTTCTCAGTATGACAGAAAATTGTTGAATTATAATCTTAATTAACCAAGAATTGTCATTGTGCTGCCCGTTGAATGCACCATTGTTCTCATGCATTAGATGGAAGATGCATTAGACAGGCAATGTGGAATTTCTACATAATCTCCAAGACACGGCTTCCTCTGTGTTACATTTTTAACCACTATTAAGAATCAGTTCTGCCTCTCGGCTGTCATTGTTGTCAGGTCTATGAGTTCAATAACCCATTCCTACTATGCCACGTTTTCCTATTCTAAGCCATGTCATATATAACTGCTGACGTGCAAGACCCGCGCTGTCACCTCTATTCTTCATCGCTTAGGTTAGGTGGCCTCTCTAACCAGCACTATTCTTTTCTCTCCTACTCAAGTGGTCCTTTGAAGGGCCAATCAGCACGACAGCACTGCAAACATGGTCATGTGACTTCTATGTAGTGAATAGCATCGATCCTGTAGTTAGTATTAACATTTTGCATCCGTTTCTAGGTCAGAAAATCACTGTTGTGCTGCCCTCCATGGGTTGAAGCTTTCAACCGTGTTGCGCTTCAGGCCACGCCCCCATCAGTGATGTCAAAGCAGGTATTTTCCCTTTTATGATGTCATGAATCTGGGGTTGGCGTCGTTATCACAGGCGCGCCCGCCTTTCCGCTCTCGCTCCCCAACTCACTTTGTTTTGCATCTTGAAAACTGTGTTGTAGGCGGACACTGGCTGAAGACAGTGTGCTCACGCACTCTTTAAGGATGTGATTGTACTCTGCTCTGATCCCAAAACGATTGAGAGATTCACTGAGTACTCGCTCCATCTTGACAATCCACTGACAACAACATTGTCAGGCTTTGGAAAAGGTCCTTGTAGAAGAGATGAGGCAGCACTCATATGGATTAATTGGTGTTTAACACGCATAAGCATTATGTAAATAAATGTACATAGAGAATCTGAACATTCACTTCGTTTTCATGCCATAGTCAGATATAGCAAATGTGGAAAGTTGGAGTTATCTATTGAAATGGTCAATAGAGGTTGAAGGAAAGTTGATATCTTAACCACTGGAAGCCTGTGGCTCTGCGGCTCTAGGTGTATGTGTTTATATGTTTATGTGTCTGTGTGTGTGTGTGCGAGCAGAAATGGTGTATTTCAGAATATTACATTCACCAGGCAAACTTCTCTTTTGAACCTTCAGTCCACTGTCTCGCAGCGTCTTCTGAGTTTGTACAATACAGCACGGCATTGCATCTGTGTGTGTATGCATGCGCGCGCGTGCGCGTGTGTGTATCCAGAGAGAACGTAAAGACGTGCCAGCCCAACCTGCTTTGATGCTGAGCAACTTTCTGGTCAGGCTCCTGTATGGTTGTTTGTCTGGCTCAGAAATGTGGATCAAGCTCCAGGAGAAATAGCGCTGCTCGGTCTCTCTCTACCTGAGAGGAGCTGCGTTTGGCTTCGCCTGTACTGTCAGAGCCACGTTGAGAGAGAGAGAGAGAGAGAGAGAGCCCTGGAGGAACGTTCCGGCACACGTTGACAACAGCTCAGCTCGTCACGGTCAGGGCTGGAGGAGACAGTTAGCAGTTCGACCCAAATTAATATTCGTTTTTAACAATTAATGTGCTGTGTAGCTCGTGCCTCACAACTAATGTTTGTTGGCCTTAGTGAGGAAGTCAATTCAATTTACAGGAATATAATTACCGGCCTGTGTTTCCTCATAGCGCTCACTCACAGAGATGCTGTGCACCATGCTTTTTGTCAAATGACACTATTCAGGTCATATTGCTGACTTCAAATGGTATTATTGCTATTATGGCAAAGTTACATCAAGCATGATTGATTTTTTTTAACATAATTGTTTTAATTTACCATGTAGTCCTGCAGACGGTGAGAACAACGGCTTTAGTTGGTTTCTTATCCGACATCAAATGCCCTTTTGCCTTTTCTGAGAAGATCAAGAGCAATTACAAGTGAATCTTGGTTAATTTATGAAAATGAGTGCATGATTGCAATGAACCACAGAATAGTCGTCAATGTAAGTCCCATTGCTCTGCTCTGAAATGTTCTCTCAGGTTATCCTTAGGTGGTCGTGGTGAATCCTTTCAATTGGAAAAAAAGGCTTGATCTTTCATATATTCAGCTATAAAATATGGATTAACAACGGTGGAGAGATAAGTCACGGATATGACTGTGAAATGCAGGGGTGGGTTCATATTCATTAAAGTGAGTCATCCAAGACCTAAACCTGCTGCTGCAGTGTGACAATCAATGCTGTGATGCCATGTATTCTAAAGTGAAGCCTTAACTGGATCATGATAGCATACTTATACTGATGTAAATTACAGGTATAATTGGACACGTCTAGTATTCAGTTGTCAGTTTGGCTCTTTCTCCTGCAACGCTATTAGGGAACAAGAACTATTACATAATAATGACATTATGTAATGACCTAATGGTGGTGCCAACACTACATGAAGACAGTTGACGCTCTCATTAGCCCTTGAGTTCAGTTATAGTACACCTTCCCTGTGTATATGCTGCTTTGTATAGTCTAGAATAGTCTAAACCCTAGGATATAGTGACTTATCTTTATGTCATAAAAATGTGTACAGTGCAGCTACGACAGGAAAGAATGCAAAAGGTTGAAAAGAGTGACCCTGTTCAGAAGATGAAGGAATAATCTAATCTTGAAACTGGCCATTAGGTGATGAATGTGCCTACTGTAGGTATAGCTGGGTGAAAGAAATTCCTCTTCTGGGCAGGGGTAGATTGCTTCTGGTACTCCATTAGCAGGCATGTCCTCCCCTCTTGCCTCTCCATTAAGAGTCTGACTGCCTGCACAACATGCAAAGGGGCAGATTCACCGTTGCCCTCATACCCCTGCTGTGTCCTGATCAATCTCCAAGGGACGAACTAGGTAGCGATCTCCAAGGTAGCAGGCTTTCCCATCAGCACCCCCGTTTAGGGAGTCAACTAATCAGCCTCTACGCTTCGATTGCCAGCCTTCTCGCCCAGGGTGGGTCGTCCGCCCCATCCTGCTCACTAACCTGCTTATTGCCCCCCGCCCCGCCTTGGCAGCATTTGTGCCCATGCAAGCTTTGCTGTTGCCAGGTGAAGGCCAGCCTGTGTAGCATAGTGGGGGTATTGATTATGTATTGATTGAAGAGGGCTTATCAGGAAGACCAAGGGTGGTGGTATCGGAGGACTTGAAGGCCACGGCAGCTGTGCTCCACCTGGCGAATCAACAGGCCTCTTATGAATGGCTCAACGCCGCAGATCAAACCAAAACTCATCTCATCACCAGGTCGGCAGCTGCCATTCCTCAGTGAGGGAAGAAGGCTAGAGGAGATTACTAAAGGCCACAGAAGATTTAATCAGAACAACTGGGAAGGATGTGAGATAAATCAATACACACACAACAACCGCTACAGGTCCACTTTTGTCATTTCCTGTTCCACTATTTACGGCTTTTTTTTATTCATGTAACTATTTAACTAGACGATTTTTTAGTGGGGCAAATTTACTAAGCCTGGTACTGGTGCACACATTTGTGCCACAATCAATCAATCAATGGTATGACTCCTGGCACTTTGCACAACTTTCAATCTTTTCAATAAATCAGATGTGAGCCTGGCAGAAACATCATTAAAGTTACTGCCTCCACCACTGAGACTTGAATGCTTGAAATGACCACTATGAATCATGTAGAGATATAAAGGGCTAAAGCCCTTGGAAATCAATCAATGGCTTAGAGAAACACATTCAGTCTGACAGTGTCAAGCAGCTTGAATTACAATGAGATGCAGCCATTGATCAAAAACTCTGACTGCCTGGCTTAGCAGTGTTGTCGATTTAGGAAAATAATAAAAAGGTTTCTCCAAAATAATATGAAAGGAACCACAGAAATGCTGTAGGCCTACTACAGGAACCAATATGACATAAGGTGGTTTGGTGTGGTGTATGTAAGCCTGCTGAGGCTGATAATAGATAGGTCTGGTGAAAAGACTGGGAGACTGCTGACAGAGAAACTTTTTAATAAGTAAAGAGGCCAATTCAAAAGAAGTGCTCAAGAGTGAAACATTACATCTGTGGTAGCCATGACAACCATGCACAGCAGACTATGAAATTTTATAATGTGTTGAAAATACGTTTTTGAAGTAGAAAACAACCAGAAGAAAAGCTGGGCCTTCGGAACGTCAATGTTAGGGAAAATATTCAGATTCCATAATGGGGACATTGTGTTGCCCCGCGCGGCTATAAGTTCATTCTGTTTTACCTTGTTTTGTTAATAAGTTCATTCTTTTCCTTTCGTGGTTTTGCCCTGCGTGGCCTTAAGTTATAAATTCATTCTATTCCTAGTTATCCTTCTCTCCCTAGTGTATGTAGTCTTGTGTTATCTAGTGTCTCTCTGTGCCCTCTCTGTATCGCTTTGTCTCTCTCTTCATCTCTCTCTAGTCTCCCCGTGTTCCCCGTTACCCTCCAGGTCCTGTGTTCCCTTGTTTGTCCAGCAGAGGTCCTCAGTGTGTTCCCTGTCTAGTTGTAGTTCTTTGTCTAGTCTTAGTCTGCCCCAGCTGTTTCTCGTTTGTAGTATATATTAGTCTTGTTCCCCACTCAGTCTGTGTCAGATCCTAAAGTATCGCTTTTAGTTAGCTTTACCTGTATGCCCTGCTTGTTACCTGAATCCTACCTGCCTGCATTTCACCCGTCCCACCTGTATGCATTTATTTTGGAAATCCTAGTAAACCTTCCTTTTGGTTTGAACACTCCATGTTGCCCCCGTCTTCGTGTAATTCCTGCAATTGGGTTCAACTTGACTCAACTTGACTGAAAAATAAGTTGCGAGTTTGAAATCAATATGTGCATCAATAAATCCATCATCACATTCATTGTAGTTAAATGAGACTTATATTACAGTGTGTGTGTTGCCGTACAAACTGCAAAAGCAATGGTACCTAGGAGCCTGCTATAAAATCTCCAGTAACAAAGATGCAGACAGAGAAAGGGCACTGGCCTGACAATGCAAGTCCCCATGTGATGCTTACAAGTTTCTCATTCTCCAGTAAACATGCGCAAGCCTTCTAACTGATCCTCTATTTATAGGTTGGCTTATTTAATCAAACAAATAGCGAAATGAAACAAAGAGCCACAAGGAAATAAGCTCCCTGTTGCCAGCTCAAGACCGAATAAACAGCAAGGACATACAATTCCCTGATCTTGTACTGTTTTCCATTTCAAATGATTCCGACAAGTCGTGTCTTCAAGTACATTGAACAACGATGAAGGCTTTTCCAGAAAAAATGCGTTGGTTTAAACGTTAAAGGACCATTGTTTGTTGTCCAAGCGTTGCTGAATGCTCTTATACGCACAGTTATGATTCAAGCACCTTGGTAGAGCAGCGAGGTTGCGACAGACTCTTTTCCCCTTCTTCAAACACAACCAGAACACACGCAGGTTAGACCTGTGAAGGACACTGTGGTGAGAGAAGATACATTTTTACCAACTGACTTCTAAGCAGATAAGCTTGCATTCTAATGATCTAAAAGATTGAAAGAATTGAAAACACTGACATCGTCATTCCCAGTGAGAGACGCGTGTTATCCACATCGCTGCCGGGGCATGTTAGCCATGAAAACACACCCGGGAAGGATTGCATGGCACGAGGGTGATCCGCCTCGCTCAACCCCTCCTCATCTCCTCCTCCTCAGGACATAAAGCATCAGCTCAGGAGAGCATGAAATTGAGTTTAGAGACAAACGGACATAAGTGATGGTTTTATGACCACCTAGAGCAAACACCCAGACCATTAGCAAGTTAACCAGCCAAACATTCTAATAAGCTCAGCGTTTTTCTATGTCATATGTAGAACACTGAAGCACTTACAGGGTTTAATGATGAACAGGGGTAATGGCTGGATCGCAAACAGTCAATAAAGGAAACAGAGGAGGAGGTGGAAACAGCCGGTGTAGGGCAACTGGAGGTCTGTTTGGTCCCAACATTATAATCTATCAGCTCTGCTGCCTATCTGCCAACTGTGGAATTCCTGGTCTTCTCTATCAGAGGATAGGAAGGAACAATGTATACCACGAATCAATGACTGCACCGATGATCAAGTCAAAACTTACATTAACTCGATCTCAGTAATTTGACAAGTTGAACTGTGGAAATTATTAGAGCAGAACAGTGTAGTGTGCAAATGGACAGTCACACTCAAGGGGGACAGAACATACACGAAAACATTGAAAAATAGTTTGCGCTCTTATTAAGTAGACCAAAAATCGGGTCTTTAAATCAGGTGTGTAAGATGAGATGAAAAAACAAAATAAAAATAAAACAAATACTACTATAACATCACAGAGCTCTAATGTCGCAGAGAACACCAGATCTACCTTTACCCAAAGGTGGGAAGGCTTTCATTCAGCGCTCCTGAGAGTGGAGCAATACAATATACTGAAAGAAATGGATTGAAAATGCATTTACATATAACTGGGAAAAGTTATTGGAATTCCATTTGGTTTGTATGTAGAGTGAATTCAGACTTGGAATATGAACGACGAGCATTCATCCAAAACAAACAAGTGGACGGACAGTGATAGAGGAGAGAGGGACTCAGAGGACTCCCTGGGGGGGGTCCTGTTCCGGCTCAGTTCCCCCTGGGCCTGCAGTCAAGTATGAAGAAGATAGCAGCTGGCGTATCAAACCCCCATACGCCTGGGATTCAGGGGCAAAACCCTTAGAAAGTTATGTGAGCTCGCTCATTTGCAACCGTAAACTCCAAATTCAATTTACTCTGTCTCTGTCAGCGGAGAACCTAGAGAATGCACTGTTTCAAACGAGGCAGGCTCTGACTAACCCCACAGTTACACAGCTGATTTAATGGTCTTTTGTAGTTCTCTTTATCACACTAAGTACAGCTGAAGTTGGATCTTCACTACGTGAAACATTGTCAATACCCTTTCACCCGCAAGTTCTCATTGATTTCTTTTCTCATTCTTTGTATGTGAATGCCTCAATTGCAAAACCTTCTCTGCAACATTCGTGGCACGAAAAGACAATTGCTAAATCAATATATTGACAATAGCACAGCTCCTCTGCTGTTTGGCATGTACAAAACAAGATGCTTCCAGGAAGGAAATGATGGGATTTCGAAAAGCTATTCACTACACAGTAATTACCGCCTTGCTATGGAGATAATGATGAATTGAATGGACCGCAAACAAAAGACTGAACTCACAACTTCATATTCTACTGGTGTATTTCAGATAAAATATTACCCTCTTATGGCGACAATACGCTCCCATTTAGACAGGCACATCGCCTTTCAGGAGGCGATTTACTTGACAGTCGTGTGTTTCTTCATGGAGGTAGAAGGTCAGTCAGGGTAACTCTAATGACCAGTAAGTCATGAGATATGATCAGCTGATGCAGATGAGAGCACAAGCCAATAAGCATCTTTTCTCGAATCGATACTCGTTCACATTCACTGGATTCAATCATTGTTAAAAACAAAGTTGTTTCCATGTACACATATGATGGCCTGGTTGTATGACATTCAAACCTCCCACCATATAAAGCATAATACTGTAGTATTTCCTCTCCTTTAGAGTTTTTCAATCTCACATGTTCATTAATCATTGAATCCTATGTGACTGTCAGCATGACAACCAGTCATCTATGCAAATTACTCCGTCAACAGTGTAGCTCTGTCTCTAAAAATACAATCAAGATAAACAAAGCACATCACAAGTACGATTTCCCAGAATTCAAATTTTTCAGTGTTATTTGTGCTCCGCCTAGTTTTGAAACAGGATTTCTCCACAAGATAGACAGCAAGAATCAAGCATAAACGGTAGGCAGTCATTGAGAGAGATCTGTTGGCCTCAGGAAGAAGCGGAACAGAGCACAATGAAGATAAACCAAAACACTACACATTTAGGCTACAGTCTTCATAAAGTCAGGCTCAAATGTTACATAATTCCAAATAAGTAATGACAACATATATGACCAGTAATGAGTACACATTTCTATTTATTTTTTGGTATACAATTGGAAAACATAATTTTGCTAAAACTAATTTATTATGTATATATATATATATATATATATATATATATATATATAAAATTGGTAAACATGATCA
>OMKK01027930.1:0-18356 GCA_900302305.1 Polymixia japonica
TGTTCATCTCTCTGCCCCCTCTATTTCTCTTGTTCTATCTCTCTCTCTCTCTCACTCTCTCTCTTTCTCTCCCTCCCTCTCTCTCTTTCTCCCTCTCTCTCTCTCTCTCTCACACACACGCTCTGTTCCTCAGTGGTCCACCGGAGGCGCTCTGTGATGTTGGGTGACGACGTGCTTCTCCAGTGTGAGCTACGTTCCAACCTAGCTACTCCGCGCTGGACGCTAAACGGTCGAGAACTCCAGGGCTACGGCCTCAATTCGGGCTACCGGATTGGCACAGATGGCCTTCTCATCATCGGGGCCCGTCCCCAACAGAGTGGATCTTACCGTTGCTTTGCTGTGGAGAATGCCGTCTGGGTGCCTGTTCGTCTATACACGGTCAGGGTCCACACGGACGTGCCCTTCCCTGTGGAGCCCACAGCCACAACTAACCCCACTACTGTTTTCAGCCCAACCATTTTCTCTACAATCAGCCCCACTGAGCAGCCCCTGCCCTCGCCGCCTGCCCCGCTGCCCCCGGGGCCAGAATCCCGGACTTACAGGCACATGGAGGCCATGTACATCTCCCTGGTGGCTGTCCTAGGGGGGCTCTGTCTGGTGTTGACTGTGGTGCTGCTTTATGTGAGCTTTTGCACTAGAGGTGCCTCTCAGGATCGAAAGTTCTCCCACCAGGGACTGCAGGTCCTGGGGGCCACAGAGAGAAAGAGGAGCTCCCATCTTGAACTCAAGACCATCTCCAGTCACTGCAATGGCCGGCACGGACGCAGGTCCACCTCGGTGCCCAACATGGAGGACATAGGGGACGGCTTCCTCCAGATCGTTCCGGGGGAGGGCCAGGTGTCGCCCGGCAAGACGCCACCCCCGGCCCCTCCTCTTCCCCTGCCGCCCCCGCTGCCCAACTCAGACTACGCCAACGGCCTGTCGGCCACCCTGCCCAGCGTTCTGCGGAAGATGAACGGGAACAGCTACGTGCTGCTGAGGCAGGCGGATCCCGAAGGCACCTCGCCACTCTACCACTCCTTCACAGAGGAGCTCAACAGGATCTTGGAGAAGAGGAAGCACACACAGCTGGACATCCAGCCTGATGAGAGCTCCATCTAGGCTCCCCTCTCAGTACCCTTTATCCCAGTTATTTATTCATTTGCCCCAGCGGTGACCCCTTGTGGCGGGGAGGACTAGCCGTTGTATCGAACGCTGCCGTCGTTTACCCAGTGTCAGAGTACCTGTGGGTTGTGTCCTTACCTTAGCCTCCTGTGACTCCCATGACAAACGGCCCATACATTTTTTCACACCGACAGAACCAATCGCAGGTCATCCATTCACAAAGAGAAGCTGTGAAATATTTGGATACCTACTGTACTATTACATCAAGACTTACAATTTCCAAGTTACATAAGGCAGACGGTTTACGATCCTACCTCAGTATAGCGTCCCAGTAAGAAAGAAAGCTGGTCAAAAAAGGTGGCTAAGATGACACAGAAAAGCAGTGGTGCAATATGGGACACAGGCAAGAGACTAAATACGGCCCAGCAAAGCATAGGAGCTGATCACATATTTAGAGACTGTGCAAACTACAGTTTGCTAGTGCCATACAATTTTAGCTCATTAGGGAGCTTCTGTTACAGCGCATAAGCGCACAAGTGGTTACAAATCATACATTTCAAACTAAATTTAAACCACTCTTTCCTCATTTTCCTTTGTCTTCATGTAAATAGCAATAATAACATAACTGTTGCAGCTGTTAGTAGCAATGTGTTGTACCGACGGACGTAACTGTAGCAAAACCAAAACAGAGTGGGATTTCTTTCTGGCGTCTTTCTGTTTTTTAGCATCCGACTGTGTGATAGCGGAAGAACGACTGTATCAAAGACACCGAGGTTTAGCTCGATATCGCAAGCTAATGAAGACCGTTAAAGGAGCGGTCAGTTTGCGGTCCGATTGATCGTATTCACCGGAGAGCACAGAGTAGCCTCTGGGTCTGGTTGACTGAGATCCAACCACGACTACGACTGGAAAACAAAAGGTAAGTCGGATACGGAAAAGAGAAGAATGTTCCATGAAAGCTCCTTACTTTTGACAGTAATGCTTCAGCCAAACGTTGAGCTGAGCCCAGATTATGGAATGGACACACAACATAACCTTTTTTAAGATTTTGCTTTCTTATGGCACCCCAGTTTTTAAAAATGTGTTGCATGCATTTATTTTATTTTTTTTTATTTCATACTAAACATTTCAAAGAGCTTGTCCCCGCCCCTTTTGAAATTAAGCCGCAAAGAGGAAAAAAAAGAAAAAAAAAAAGATTAAAGGCAGACCTATTGATTGAGTCCCAGGTTTATGTTTGTGCTGTACTTGCTGTCCTTCACTGTGACAGCTTGCTGGTGGCAGTTCGCCAAACCAGGAAAGAAGACCTTCACACTGAAAAACCTGCGTCACTGTTACCCTACCCACAACATACTCCCAATGTTTACCTGACATTAGTGCAATGTTAAAACAACAGGACTTCATGTTGAGGGCCTACCAAATTGCCTTGGCGAAGCACAAACAGTGCTGTAATTAAATAGTAGATGTATAACAACAAGGGGACCGGCTGTAATGTGTCTCAGAGAAGTTTGTAAACCAGTCACACGCAGTAATGTTAAATAGACATCTCTCTTCCCAGTAAGGTTGAGTCAGCTCTTGTAGTGGCCTCTCTGGAGACTTGCAGCATGCAGGTCCTGTATCTGTCACGGTGTGGCTGACAGTAACAACAGTACTTGGCTTGTCTCCTGGCTTCCACTGAGAGAGAGGACAGGAGTCTGTTTTGTTTGAATAGTGCTGTAGTTTGAGGAGGTAGAGCCACAGAGAAACGACTTTACCTGTGTGTCCTTTAGCCATTCTGTGAATTGATGATGCCAATGTCAGGGGCTACTTTCCACTTGCCCGTTCTCATTCCCTCCTTCTTTCTCAGTTTCTTTCCCGATCCCTTCTTCTCATCCGCCTTTTCATTCCTCCCACCCTCTCTCCTTCTCCCTCCCTCACCCCTTGTAGTTCCCATCTCCTTCCCTCTTCTTCCCTCCTTCCCTCCCTCTGCTGCCTGTTTCATTTCCCAGTCCCATCATCTATTACTCTCTCCTCTCACACAACCCTCCCTCTCAAGGACCCTGCTGAGTTCACCAACGGCCATGATAGCCCCCAATCAATTAGAGCTAGCTTTCAAAGAGCTCTTGACCTTGTATTCATGAAGGTCGTGCAGAAACGATGGGGTTTCCTCCAATCGTTTAGCGTTATGGTAGCTGCAGAGCTAAATACTATTCTCCCATTTGATGAGAATATTTATGTTTTATGCAACAGATATTTTATTACGCGTGCCTTTTGCTCAAGGTGACACAGAGTGTAAGTTAAATTTCTATATATCATTTTACATAAAATATTGTAGATGGTGAAAAATATCTACAGAATTGAAAATGGTTATTTTATAGGGATGATTCATTAGAGCATTCTACAGATGAAAATTGCACCATTTAAGTCCACATTTAAGTCCTACAACTTTAGGAGATGTTTTCATTGCATTTCTTAAGTTACAGTGCAGGTTTCAAAATAGAGTATGTGCTGTTAGCGAATGTAGTGTCAGTTTAGTACAGAATTGTACTGTTCTTAATCATGTATTGTTATTCTCTTTGCATAGATATTCAACGGCAGATATCAAGTTTGATGAAAAATGAAAGACAATGGGACAATCCTAAACATGAAGGCTTCATCTGAGTCCTTGCTGCTACAGCTTCATTCTTACTGAAGGACAGTCTCTGTTTACAATGGACACTGATGATGTATATTGTACTATGGAGGTAAAATGGCTAACATGTTGGCTACCAGGCATACCTTCATCTTATTTCTGTACACAAACCCATGGTAAAGCACTTGTTTTTGCAACGTACACCACTGTTCATGCTCACATACTGGTACACCTATATGCAAGATATTGTTTGCATAGACAAACTACCTTGGAGTTGGCCAAAGAAACTGCTGTTAAAGAGAGCTCACAATTTGCACTATCCTTACCCGAGTACTTTGTTAAAAAAAAAAAACCTTAAATATCACCTTGTAAACTATGACACTTCCCATGAAATTGATTGTGTCATGTTATTATTTCTGATGTAGATAATGAGGTTGTCTGAATGGCCTGCTGAGTATATAACTGGCTGCAGTGACAACCACGCTTCTTGTAATATAGTTTAGACAGCTAAGTGGTTAATGGCCACAATCTATTTATAACAGATGCTGTGTATTATATTTATTTCCATGTATTTCATTCCTACTGTCTTGTGTCACAGATGGAAACCACTTTGCATTCAGTTCAGCTTGGGAAATTATTTTTTTATTTTTTTTCAAAGCCCTGAGGGAAAGTCAGGAAATGAAAAACATGCAAAACATGCTCACACGCAGTCTAAATCTCTTGACACAATGACACCCACTGGTATTGTTTTTGGTAAGTGGCGAGTGTCAGGACTACTGTTCTCCACCGGTTACTACATCCTTAATTATCAGGAGTCCAGTCATTCACACATATGATTCTGGCAGACCGGGGATACAACACATGCTGCCGCAGCTGGGGGGGGGAACAGAAAAATTATTGTGAAATTTTCAGTGCAGCGTCCAAGGTGGTAACTTAGCAACAGCGATCTTTATTTAGAGCCTTTTGTGTCCTAGTGTTGGTCAAGCTCTGCCAGTTCCCATCGGGTTAGTGAGGGTGTGATGTGAGCATGGTGATTCTCTGCTGGGTGTTATATATACATGAGCTATGAAAGTCCCGGAGGCAGGCATTATCCAATCAATACAAATAAGGTTTTTTTAGAAAAGAATTATAAACATCAGTCCGTGATGTTGTTTATGCCTTTTTTATTAGTTTGGACACAAGGAGCAAAGTTTTTAATCTACGTTCACAAGTGTATACTTTTACTCACATACAGTAGTAGAGGTTTACAAATTACTCAACCTTTTTATCACTGCAGACGCTTGTGTTTGCTCTGCAGTGACGAAATAAGAAGTCTATATAGTCAAAAGATCAGCGGGTAGTCTGACGGGGGAGACTGCGTCCCCATTGTTATCACGAATGCGACTCCTCCTCCTCCTCCTCCCTTGTAACCACAGATATGTGAGGAAGAGTGAGTAGAAACAGCAGTATCCCGTTGCAGACAGAGCCAGGTTTCCCTGTCCTGCACTTCCTCTCTCTCACTCAGCCCAGTCCTCTGCAGTCATCTCACGCTCTCGCCCATTCTACACACGCACACTGTTTTCAGAGAGATAGCCTAAGCATTTCCCGCGGCCATAGTTGCACGCCAGTGGACTAGTAGCCATCAATCAACCGAAACTAGGAACCTATCCTTGGGCATCTTCTACATCACCTCCATGCTCCCAAGTCTGCACTTATCTACATTCATATAGTGACTAGCAAGCAGTTGTATCTGTATTCTGTTTTGATAGAAAATACAGGGGCCAATTGAGAGGGGAGGAGGGGCAGAAGGCATGGCCCTTGTCAAAAAAATGATGAATTGAACCCCCCTTATTTAGGGTGAGAAATGCAGAGAAAGCAACGAGTTGTTCCCTTTTCGGATACACCATCCACCTTGTTATATTTGAACAAATCACCCGCTGGGATGGACATTTTCTTTTGCCAGAACAGCTAACACAGAGGGCACTTTTGTGCTGAAGGTTTAGAGTTGTCCTTCAAACTATCAGGAAGCCATCTGTTCTGATCATTTAAGTTCAGGGTCATTTAAGTTCTGTGGTAAAGACAGCTTGGATCACTATCAGTGTTAAACTGTTAAACCGTGTACATCTGCCATGTCATGCAAATAAAAGAGGTACACATCTGCTTCATGTCTTGTCTAGTATAACTACAGTATCATCAGTCAAGCTTAAAATGTTTTACTTTTGTTGACCTCCCAATGACAAGCTGAGTTGATTCAACCACATCGACTCTTCAAAGGAATTCTCCATTTAGAAAGACTGATAAAACCATCTGAAGCAAAAATATACATCTTTTTTTTTTATTCCATTGATCGTTACAGCAGCTGCTGTTGGGTGCGGCACTGAATACATAAACGGTCAAATACCCTTCAGATGTAAAACTTATCTGCATTTTTTATGCCAGTTGACTCTGATGCAATCATGTAGGCTAAAGTCTATTCAAATGTGATGTTCAGTGCTGGCACAGTATGCATTGTTCAGCCCAGTTGAATCAGACAAGTGGCTTTGCTGCCACCACCAGAGAAGAGGACGCAGTGATTATATATTATTCAGTCTTTAGTGGGTCCTCAACAAACCTCCTCAAAAAAATACATTGGAAAATGGGTGGAAATTGTATACGCTATTGGAGCTGTGGTTTATTTGCCTTGACAGAGACTTAAAAAGCCTCAACAATGTGCGACAAAGGCAAGATTCATACAAAGTAAGCGCTCTTCTTGTTTTTGCAAGCATCCAAAATGTATCCAACTTGGATTTTGCCCAGGTCTTGTCCTCATTTGGCCTCCTGTTTCTGTGGCCGGATGGGGCCTATTGAAGGGTGCCGGTTGGTAAAGGGGTGCCATTGGCCCTGGATGCTCGGGCTGTCTGTGTGGAAGGGTTTGCGAATGCGGATGATGTCCAGTCCGGACTGATTGGTCATCTTGGTCACAAGCTCGGAAATCTGCTGAGATGTTTTGCCTGTGACAATTTCCTGCCTTGTGTTGCCGTTCACTACAGGGAATTAAAAGAGACATTGGCTTGTGTTAACATGTTGCCAGGGAATAGGCCATTTCTTAACATTTCACTTCAATCTAACATGCCAATATAAATGAATGACTCTAGTTGACACTGCTTGACTGTGAAAATATGAACATGTGAAAGCCTTGACAATTCAGTTCTACCAGAATCAAATGAAGACCTCATGAAATGTGGTATTATAGTGCCCCCTACTTGTATCTATGTGTAATGACAACAATAGTGCTTCCATTATTTCTTCATTCTTACAACTTTAAGTCCCATCCCAGTCATTTTTTTCTTCTGGTTTACAAAAAAATAAAAAATAATCGCCAAACAGAAGCAAAGATTGGTGACATGGGTTTGAACCAAGCAATGTCCCCCTAGTTTGGCTCAGTTGCAAAGAGACAGGTGTAGGGGGTTCAGAGGGTTTTATAACTTTACAAATAGACACTGTCACGCTAAGCTAGTCACAGCATGAAACACCGTATGTCATGTCACGTGGGTTTTTGGCTCTACTTAGAAAATAGAATCATCTACTTTTTTATAATGTATTTTTATAAAGGGAATATATACTTTTTATTAATGCTCTGATGACAAAACTCAATAAACAAAGTTTTAAAAAAAAAAGAAAATTGAATTATCTGCCCAAAAGACTCCTAAATGACCTAAATTGACATTTTCAGAATTTAATAATTGTGGGAGGCCATTATGCAGCACCAGGAAGCATGTATCAGCTCAAAAACGTCAAAAATCACTCATGTGGTCCTTTAGAGGGTTAGGGTAACCATACACCCAACTTGTGCTGATCTCTAACTACTTTCTAAATTTAAAAAAGTGCAATTTATGGGGACAGAGCAAGTGAGTGAGCCAGACACCCCCTTGTAATCACTGACTTGTTTACAATGTTCAATTTTCAATTTCAATCTTGGCTGTCTCTCACACAACTCCTCTCCACAATATGACATGGAGATAGCATTTTTAAATGTAGCGGTAAACAAATCCCTCAACACAGCCAATAGTGGAGGTTGCATCTGTAAGGTAACTGGGTGCCAAACATCAGAGGGTACCAAGATCAGCCATCACAAAATTCTACTGCAATAGCATGCTCTCAACCCATAGATGGCAGTCTATATACAGATTTACAACCAATTTTGTATAAAACAACATTTTTACACAAAAATGACAATATTTGGACCAGAATCAATATTACGCACTACTGTTTCATTAGCCTTTATTTAAACAGGTAAAAATCACATTGAGACCGAGGTGTTAACCCAAACACATCAGTTTTCAACTGGAAAAAGTGGTTTTATTGTGCGGTTCCCCTTTAATCTAACTTTAACTTCATTGGAGAATACCTTGGTACCTCTTTTCAGATACCACAATTAACAAATAAATGCAGGGCTACTACTATTCATTGGTGGATATGTTATCAACCAATGAATACTTACAGTATTCAGCAACTATTTTCGGTACCCTGCAGGCCTGGGGGGAGACATATACCACAGTTCCAGGGGTATTCTTGGCATAATCCACCACTCCCTCTTCAATAAATTCCCTGAAAAAAAGACATTGCAGTCACTGGGTGTTGCTGGATAAGTAGACAATATAAGGTTCCACTTTGGACTTGGTGAAGCAGTGGGGATTTCGAGTTTGTCAGGTGGGGTGGTAGGTGGAGGATGGTAACGGCTAGTCTGATTTTGGCTCACTCATCATCCCTATTCCAGCTTTGAAATACCGCCCTTTTAATAACTATACAATATATAATGACGGATTCTCAACAATGCCAGGTAACTTTATCTGCCGTTTATTGGCAGGCAGTAATCCTGAATATCACCTTTTGTTATTATCACGTAATGGCTCAAAATGAAACTTCCCTGTAATGGGAGCCCAGTGTTGGCTGCTGACTGAATGAAGGGGAAACACTGCAATGGACACTACCAGTCTATACAGTATATACAAAATATATACAGGTGTATACAGAAAGCATGCAGCACAGTCTTACCTGACTCCTAATGAGCTCTGTGCATTTTTGGAGAATATAATCGAGATGCGTTTCAGCTGGCATACGTATCGTCCTACTCCGTTCTGGAGAACACTTCTGAGGAAGCGACTTGGCGTACCTCTAGATGTCATTTTTCAATTGCCTATCAATAGTTATCGAATATTACACATATAAATGCGATCGCCGGTGAAACATAAACCCGCCGATGTTATTAAATAAGAACAAAGTGCATAGAGGACGACTTGACGGGCATGGACAGCACGCAGTCCGTCGATGATTAAAGTCCGGAGTCAAACACGATCATGACACCCCACATATAAACATTTGAAGATTAATGCAACTTTGTCGGTCAGCAAATTATATATCAATCGAATGTCATATATTTTAATTTCTTGAGATATATACTGATGGATTTTGAAATGTTTTATTGGTCTGATATCAAATTTGCGATACAGTGCCTTTCACCATTTGCTTCAGACGGACTTGTTTTGAGGACGCACCAAAAGCCCGGGCCGTAGAGCATGGAAGGAAATATGAGGGCTCTTAAAAGAACAAGTAAGAGAAATTTAAGTATTTCTTTCTTTGTGGCTTGTATAGACACATCCAGTTATAATCCTGTGTAGTCTGTGTCCAATTTATCGAAAACAATTTCCTGCTTTACTAGTTATCCTCTGACCTCTCTTAGTGGGTCACTCATGTATACTTGGATGTGCATGCAGCATTGTTATAACTAACTCGGCTATAATTTTGTGTTGCATCTTACTAACACTGGTTGCATCACTCATATTCTCGTGTCTGTTGCAGGTCCAATGTCTTGAACAGATTACTAATGTGGAGGAGCTTGCTTCATAGGGGCACCGCCTGTCTCTTGCAGCAGGCAGCCCGAGATTCCCCACGGATGCTCTTCCAACGACAATATTCATCCTTATGTGTGAGACTCATAACCCAGAAGTACACTCGGAGGCTTGCTGTGGCTGCATGTTTCCCACAAAGACCACAATGGGGTAGAGACTGCTTGCCAGTCAGTGGGACCAGGATGTACAACAAGGACACCAAGTCTACTGCAGACATCCCTGTAAACCCCATTACAGTCACTGACATCAAACATTATCTACGCTCCAAAGACATTCCATTCTATGATGGGTACAGCTGCCTGCATGCCCCGAGTATATTTGTGGACTCATCGGGTGCCCCTGCAGGTTCAGGGAAAGATAACTTTACTATGTTTATCGACAAAACTACAGGCCAATTTCTCTGTAAGAATACATTGGTGGAAGGGAGCTGGGAGGACCTTCAGGACTGTTTGGAAGTGTTGCAGAAGGAGGGCCAGGCCTTCATCAGCCCTCATGTGCTGCTGGGATATGCAAACAGCCCAGAGGAGCAGGAGGAGAGGGAGAGGGAGCTAAGGGAGGTGCAGAGCATCTGGTCCAGCTCTGTGCCGTTGTCTGATCTCCCTGACGATGAGGTCCAGCTGATCAAAACCATGTTTCAGGTATATTTCTGAGGTAGCCCCTGTTATTTTATAATTTACAACTATTATGTAATCTGTTAGAATAAAGAAGTATCAATCTAATCCTGCTGGTGTGCGCTGGATCATTCAAGTTTTGGATTATATGTTTCAGGTATATTAGTGTGATTGAGTGAGAGACCAATCTGTGGTTGTAGACATGCATGACTAAGCTTTATAATTTTGTGTTTCCCAAATTGTTGTAAATGTATGACATGCTTTAGATTGTCATGCACATATTAATACCTCAAGAATCTACCTATCTTGTTTCAGATCACCAAGGTCTCTAATGCCACCCTCAAGAGGTTTGGTGTGAGGCTCTTCAAGCCCACCAAGAGTCTGGTCTTCCCCTGGTTTGGAGGACCTAGTTCCAGCCTAAAGGGGGTTAAGCTCATATCCGCTCAGAGTACTGACACCGGAAAAGTGACGTATCCTGAAGCAACAGTTCCCAGGACTAGCTCGTACTACAATCTGTTCGGCCTCCCCCTGGTGGGGCGTATGGATTCTGAGGTGGTGTTGACAGGTCATGAGTTGGACACCCTGTCTGTGAGCCAGGTGACAGGGCTCCCCAGCATAGCTCTCCCTCGTGGGGTCAGCTGCCTCCCACCTGTACTGCTGCCCTACCTTGAACAGTTCAAGCGGGTGACTCTGTGGCTGGGAGGGGACATGCGCTCCTGGGAGGCGTCAAAGATCTTCTCCCGAAAGTTGGGGCTGAAGCGCTGTTCCCTGGTACGCCCAGGGGAATACCAGCCATGTCCAGTGGAGGCACTGGCCCAAGGGAAGAACTTATCTCGTATCATCAAAGCTTCCATTCCTGCGGCCCATAAGTCCATAGTGTCCTTCAGACAGCTCAGAGAGGATGTGTACGGGGAGTTGGCCAACACAGAGCAGGTGGCTGGTGTGAAGTGGACAAGATTTCCAGAGCTCAACAGGATCCTGAAGGGCCACCGCAAGGGGGAGCTGACTGTCTTCACAGGTAAGAAATAAGAAATCATAAGAAATGACAATGGTTGAAGCATAGAATGTAAAAAAACAACACAGGTGTTATCTCTGCGGCTTGATTAAACAAAATATTCCATTCTGATATCTAGGCAGGCTGGGCTGTGTCCCATGCACTTGTGGCATCTTTGGTTTGAATATGGCTTGTGTCCTTTGATGGATGCCGTCCTTTCTCTCCAAGCTTTCCTGTCAGTCTAACTTCAACTTTGTTTCTCAGGTCCTACAGGAAGTGGGAAGACTACCTTCATCAGTGAGGTGGCTCTGGACCTGTGCATGCAGGGTGTCAACACGTTATGGGGCAGCTTTGAGATCAACAACGTACGTCTGGCTAAGATCATGCTGACTCAGTTTGCCATGCAGAGGCTGGAGGAGAACTTGGAGCAGTATGATTTCTGGGCTGACAAGTTTGAAGAGCTGCCGCTCTACTTTATGACCTTCCACGGACAGCAGAACGTAAAGTAAGTCTCAATAATTCAACTATTATTCATTGCATGGATCCAATCCCCTTGCTTGTTAATCACACCCGCTAGTTTAAAATTCTGCATGATAAGCAAAATGCTAATTCAGATTAGGTGTCGGGCAAAAGTAGACCATCAAGTGAATTTACTGGAGTACTTTTCATTAACGGCAGCAGATGGACTGTAGTTACTTGTAAGAATATGCAAGTGCTTTATTTTAATCAGTTAACTACTGTTATAATTATTTGAAAACTACTCTACATTGATATAATAAAAAGCATGCAAACAAGCACATTAAAAGCATTTAAAAGTATTTGGATACTGTGAGCTAACTTCATTCCTTTTGCTGTTGACTCATCTCCAGTAGCAAAAGATGAATATAAGGGGAAAACAGCATTTTACTATGCAATTACTCATTTTACTCATTTTATTATAATGTTACACAACAACAACAACAAAAGGGACCTGTTGTAGCACATTGGCTTCATACTGATGTGTTTGACTAGTGGATATGTATTAGTTTGCAAGCATGACTACCTAGTCTGACCCTTCCTCTGCCCTGTCTGTAGGACAGTGCTTGACACTATGCAACATGCTGTCTACCTCTATGATATCAACCATGTCATCATTGACAACCTGCAGTTCATGATGGGCCAGGAAAACCTCTCAGTGGACAAGTGAGTCATATGCAGTGGAGTTCATTATAGATATAGATAAAAATTAGCGTCAGTATCGTCAGGATCAATACTTGTGGTGTGCAATGTCCACGACAAATAAACAAATAGTATGTTGTTTAATTTGATTCAGATTCGCCGTCCAGGACCACATCATCGGAGCTTTTAGGAAGTTTGCTACCAACAGCAGCTGCCACGTGACCCTGATCATTCACCCGAGGAAAGAGGAGGATGACAGAGAACTGCAGACAGCTTCCATCTTTGGATCTGCTAAGGTAAGATAGTGGGATTCAGGTTTAAAGACACTTCCTATTCAAGACACAGTTTAACCAACACGGTATGGCAACTGAAAGGGCAGTGTACCATTGACACTTTCAACAATTTAATCGGAAAAAAATGTTTATCAGTATGTACATTTTTAATAGAAATCCACTTCCTGAATTGATTGAATTTAAAGTGACCCAAATCCTGGTACATAATACAATTATAAGAGAATTGTAACAAACCAATGAAGACCTGTTAAAACAGACTGATAGAAAGTGGTCTATCGGAAAATCTCACTTAGTATGACTGGTGCATGTGCTTTATTCCATACCTAAGCACAGAGAAATGAGGGTAAATAGGCATGTCCTGACAAGCTGGTCATTTGACCTAATTTAAATCTTGATCTTTAACTGCTTCCAGGCCAGCCAGGAAGCAGACAACGTCCTCATCCTGCAGGAAAAGAAGCTGGTCACCTCTCCTGGCCGCAGGTCCCTGCAGGTCACCAAGAATCGCTTTGACGGAGACGTGGGCATCTTCCCTCTGGACTTCCTCAAGGCCTCGCTCACCTTCGCGGCTCCCGTCAAGGGCAAGCACAAGCTGAGGAAGGTCAACAAGCCAGAAAATGAGGAGGGCCAGAGTGACGAGGTGTCGCTGAAGAAAGAAGAGGGGAATGTTAAGAAGGAGAAGGCGGAGAGAGCAGCTAAGTCGCCAAAAACTCCAAAACCTGTTAAGACTCCTGCAACAGGGAAGGAAACCGTCTCCAAGTGATGATGTGGATCTTACAGGGTGTAGCGCGAAAAGTGACGGTGCTCTATTTGTGCTCATTAGAGGTTAGGATTAGGGTCATCATTTTTCCCAACGATACGTTGGAAGGAAGAAAAGTGGGATGGGAAGGAACTGATCCCAAGTCAGTGCTTATGTCCTGGAGCCATTGATGGTGGTCTCGTATGCTGTTAGATGATACTGTATGATAATTGTAAGGCGATGGTTTAAGATTTGAAAGATATACTAGGACTGAAGGATTATGTTCATTATACAACATAAGCTTAAACTGAAAGCCAGAGCTATATGTTATATTGTAATAATATTGTAAAGACATGATGGAGTATGATATGAAAGAGAAGCTCTGGTAGGTGATTGAGGATTATACTGTATATGCAACATATAGTGAGACCCAAAGACGTTAGTGGTTATTCAATTTCCTTATGGAATGAAATTGGAAAGCTCAAGAGTGTGGAAAGGGCCTCTAAAGTGTTCATAATTGATCTTTATTCAGATTGAATGGCACAAACCATGTTGACAGTTTCTAAAGCTTTTGTACATAGCTACCTCTTTATGTTAAGACTGAATTATCCCGTGAATTGTTGATGAAATTCCGTTTAACTTACTACTTACTGTGATACCAAGAGCTAATGTCTCTATTGTACTTACAGTATTTCATGGTAAAATACTACTACTGTGTCTCCTTGCCAGGATTATATAAGAACTTGCATATTGCCATAATGTGCCATCTACTGTTGTTTTTTACAGTGTTATATGATAACTTCACTATGTTTATTGACAAAACTACAGGCCAATTTCTCTGTAAGAATACATTGGTGGAAGGGAGCTGGGAACCTTCAGGACTGTCTGGAAGTGTTGCAGAAGGAGGACCAGCATGAATGTCTTGCTGCTTCATTTCTGTCAATAAAATGATTGTAATAGAGCTTCTTGACTGCATTCTCACCTTTGGTCAATAGGAGGTGCTTTTGCCGTACAGTTGAACATACATCTTTTTTAGACAAAAGGTTAATAAACTTACACAGCAAATGTCACGTATCCTAATTACAGATGGCATTAAAATATGACTGCTGGCAGCTGTAATGTATAAAGTTTTATACTTAGACCACAGGGTTGACAACTTTAACATCAAATATTTCTGTAGTAACTATTGCCCTAGATGCCAGAATGATTTATAACCGTAATTAAAGAAAGTATGACAGTGCACATTCACTTGAATAGTGTCTTAACAAAAGACTAGTGTAGAGGAGCTGGCAGAATACCTGTGTAACAAAACACCCATGCTTGCTGTGTTTGTTCAGTAACTAAAGAGAAGCTGAAAATAGTGCAGTTGCAGTTCCCCTGTACTAGCAGGCATCACTCTCTGAGCCTCAGGACTGAGTACTGACCATATCAATATTTCAGTGAAAATGGTCATTAGCGAGAGCATCAAAGATCATTGGCCTCCTTTCATAACTTTATATCTAGGGTTGAGTATAGCCTCATTCTACAGGCTATTATTGAACATTGTTCAATTATTATTTTTGGAACATTGACAAAGAGGCAGATCTGGGCATTGTGAGAATGGTCAGTTGATGAGGCTTCTATAGGTTTTTAAGCTCACCTTGCCTGACACCTTCAGCAACATCTTGTGTGCCCTCAATTTGTTGAAGGAGACATCTCTGGTATCAGATTACCCAATACATTATTTAGAATGAGTGACTAATAAACACAAAGTGTATTGCACAACTGTTGTTATGTTACATGTAAATATTTAATGGGTAAAATTGTGCATTTGCTTCACTGGTGTGGGGTTTCAACAGCTTCAAGAATTGAGGAAAATCTTCTCTATGTCCCTGCAAGATGTATGCATGTTGGCGATGTTGTCCTATTGGCTCGCAGTCTCTCCAAGTCTATGATCTTCATCCCTACATTTAGATTTGTGAACAGGGTAAGGTTCAGTATTGGGATATGTGTCTGCGTGTTTCATATTTTAGGGATGCATGGATTTTTTTCAACCCTGGGACCCATGTTAAGTATATTTTGACTAACCCTGGGACTCATTTAAAAAATAAAACATCCTAGGCCTCTTAGGCTCACTCATTAAAACATTCCGGGACGCTTGTCACGTTGGCGCCCACCAAAAACCAGCCGCTTTTCATCATAACATAACAGTAACATAACATGAGGTTTAGGAGCATCACCTATGCCCCCGCCCAGATGATGGTAGCATAGATATTATTATGGTTATAGTTTATAAAAGACTGTTTTATATTGTTCTACCCTCCTTCTCCTCTGTCTAGATCACAGACAGAGGGGCCTCTCTGTCTCCCTCTTAGATCCCTGCTGGCTCTATCTTCCACAGAGCTGGGCCAGGGAAGGTCCTGGAACCAGACTTAGTTTATACACATGGCATGTGGACTCCTCAGCTCCTTGGCCAGCTAGAGCTGTAAAATATTGTTTTAAATTCTGGGAATAATCGCTCTGCAAAAAAAATACAGTGTTGTCTTTTAGGGTACGTAGTAAGATGGATGTTGTACTTGGCCCGAGACAGTAGGAAAACAGGCTGTAGGAGGTTGTGTTGAGAGGTCATGTGCACGTGTGAGCGTGCACGTGCATGTTTGTGTACGTCTGTCTCTGTACGTGTTTATGCATGTAAAACACGCTGGTTGAGATGGCAGCAGGGAGACAGGCAGATGTGGTGCTCGCTAGGTATACGTTCAACATTTTCCTCCCATTTCTGAGGCTTACTTTAAACTGTTTTTGTGTGAATGTTTCACTGCTTTGTAAGTACACAGTGCGTTCCGTAATGACTACAGGCTGTGTGCTTGATGGGTCTGGGTGTCCTTTTGACTGGTGTGGGTGTGGGACATGGCTGCTGAGGCCTCTGAATAGGGCTCTTTGTGCTCTAAGACGTTCCTGAACCCAGATGACGGCGGCTCCGTCTCTTTCCAGCTCCTCAGAGGAAGGAAAAACATCAACTTGTATGAATGAATATGACACATATGCATGCACACATGTGTGTGAGCATTACACACTATTTCTTTTTCAAATATTTATGAGAATTCAGTGATGTATGGCACTCCCGTTTACTCTAGTTCAACTAAACTTTTAAAGATCATACTTAAAACTTTGATTTTTGTTTTCCACAGAGTAAACAGAGAACAACAGGTGGTGAACAAATTGGCCTATTTTGAAAAAAGCAACCAGATCAAATATTGGCATTCCTTTGTCCATCAGAGTACTGAATGCACTCTTTTGTTTAAAGCTGTTAGTTGTGATCAGAGCTTATTCAAATAACTGCCATCTGGACAGGAGAAGATGAAACAACTTTAGTTACACAGCTCTTAATCATGTAGGAAACAAACTGTGATCTGTGGAAACCAAAGATATTCCACTTTATCCAAAGTGGTTATGGGAATTTAAGTTAAATGAGGCAAAAACTCGTATTGTATTAAACCTTATAAACCTGTTATTCAGTACTTGACCAAAAGTTCACGTTGAGAACAATATGATCAGATTTCATATACCCTACGTGCCTAAACGTCCTAGAACTACCATGACTACCACCAACCCGTGACCCGATATACAGGAAAATGGCAAGCATCTAAACAATCAGGTTAAGTGAACTGAAAGTAGCGCTGATGGGACGCATGGATATGTAACATGTATGCACAGCTCTCCGCCCCATTAGCCGCCCTACATTATGACATCAAGGCAACTATGTGACCAAATCTGGAGGTAATTTCAGGACCTTCAATCAGAGTCAATCAGCGAGTGGTTTGGACACGGGAAGAAGGATTTGTCTCTCTGTAGGGAGTCCAAGACATGATCTCATAGTATTTCTCCCTGATACAAGGACATCTCAACTAATCGTGATTAAGATAGCGGGCTTCCTCTTGGATACTGGGTAAAGATGGTATTGCATTGATTAGAGTAAAGCCTGTTAAGAAAGCATGACCTTTCCAAAGTGTAATTTTGTAAAGATATATTTGTCCGTTCTGGAAGAGCTCTTACAAGCGCAGGCAAGTGTCATTTTAATTTGTGCCTAAAAATAAATAGTAATAAGTAAGCAATCAGTAATTGTTTTATTATTTTTGGATGTGCCTCACTCATGTTTATGAGTTGTTTGAAACACAGGCTTTCTTTTGCAGCATAGCAGCTGTCCCTGCACTTCCTAGCTGTTTGAAGCTTTCTACTTCTTTAGTGACTAATGAACAACAGTCCAGTGTCTCTCACATTGGTTTGGTTTTGTTCTTGCACATTCTCAACTATTGATTTTGTTTGTTATCAGATCTGTGGTAATAGCACAGACGTGTTCACATAACTTGTGTAATGAAGGCAGTTGTAAATAATAATTGCTATTTGTGTTGAGCATGCTTGTTGTACTGGGCGGCTGGGTTTGACTCCATCTGGACTGTTCAGATGAGTTGTGTTGTGATGACTGTGTCAGGTGAGTTGTCAATCACAGAATCACGTTTTTGATTTTCTGACATTCATACTGTCCTACTTGGCAAACCCCACTATCTGGCACTCCAAGCAGGTTAAATAAAACCATATTTGCAGTAACTGTTTGAACCAGGTCTGATGTAAAAGCAGGAAGCATTTCTGAGAACTTGAAGTTAATAATTACACTGGATTTGTCTGCGGTTTTGTGAATTTCCCCTTTCGGGGACAATCCTCCAAGGAGGAAACTGGAAAAGCAAGCTTGGACATAAATTACGGAACATAAATACACAAACACACCACACCAATACTGCACACTCCTCGCGTCAGAGACAAAAAGGCTCCGGAATGGAACACGACTTAGCTAGTGACTGAATTCAAGTGTCATCACCATAACGGCGATCGTACTCAACGTGAGTTGTGTAGGCATGCAGTGTCCATACCGATGACTCAAGTGGCTAATAGACAGACCAGAGGCCAGCTCTGACTCCCGGCTGATTTTAAGATGACCCCCCCCCCCCCCA
>OMKK01027936.1:0-10755 GCA_900302305.1 Polymixia japonica
ATCCCGAGGCGCAGCCGAGGGATTTAGACTTACAAGCTGGCGTAAATCCACCCATTTACCCCTTCCTCGAGGGGTTAATCGCTTTTCTACAACAGTTAGACTACTAGATATTATTAAAAAAAAGACACATAGTTGTGAAATGCAATCATTTATTTACGATTGTAGAATAAATTGTAGAATATTCATCCGCGACAGAATATAGTTCTGTGTAATGCGATTGATTGGAAGGCGCATTGATACAGAAAAATGCGGTCCCAAGCGGAATATATCGTGTGATTTACCCCGCAAAATGGAGGTCACGTGACGCTTCCTAGCCAATCAGAATCATGGATCCAGACCCTGCTCATTTTAACGTTGTAGAAAACACCTTTTTAAAACAATTTGCGGCAGGATTAATACTTTTTGTAGGTATGTCAAGGCAAAGGTTCTTAAAGGTGTCACAAGCCTCCCTCTCCACTCTGAATACTTGGGTCAATCAGGGGATGGAAGGAAGGTGTTTTGGACCTTGCTGGATGTGATTTGAAGACATAACAGAAAAGCATGAACAATTTTTTAATTATAATTTGTTCTAATGCATCTAATATTTTAGAAGGTAACATAAGCATTGGCAGCTACTTTACAGTGTGTGTGTGTCCGTGTCTCTAGTGTGCAGGCGTGCTTTGAGAACTGTAAAACCCTCTTCCTGAATCGTTTTCTATGATGCAAGTGTGAACAGACAGGTGTGAAATCACAGCTTGTCAGAGGAGAGGAGTCTCATAAGAATATGGAAGGGTGAAAATCACACTCAAGAAATTACTTTCTTTTGTGCGTGCATACACACACACCTGATTGGTGTATTTTTCCGCCCTGTCAGTTTCTGTCTTTTTCACTCTCATCTCTTAATACGCACATACAAAAACAATGTATGTACTGCTAGTGTGTAAATATGTAAAGAAATAGTTTAGTCTTTGTTGCTGTCTTTTGAAGCCCTCGCTTCTTTGCAATGAAGGTTGTTAACTTTGACGAGTATTCTAATTAGATAGCAATATGCAGGTTTAGAGAGTATATACAATCAATAGAGTGCCCCAGTTTTGAGTCCTAAAACCCGTAAGTGTGTTACTCATGGGTTCTCTTGGGTTTTGGGTGGTCCATGAAATACGGTCTGCAGTTAACACAAGCTTAACAGATATGGCACATTTTGTTCTACGAGATATATAGGCTATACATCAGTAAATATCCCTGAAGCTTTTGTGTGCCTCAAAAAATTATACCAATGACATTATGCTTCCTTTGTGAAGATTACCTTGTTGAACGCCACATATCTTATTTTCTGCATCAATCCAAAACCCAATGGATAAAATCCATTAGAGTTTTGGCAAAGGAACCCATTGCGGAGCTAACTTCCCGGTTGGCCTACAAAAATCTTACCGGCATTTATACAATTCTCATATTGCTTTACGTTTAAAATGTAGCTCCCCCTAGCGGTTAATACATGTTACTACGCAACTCCGCTGTCAATAGTGATAGCGTCAGGATAACCTCGCATACTACGTACGAGAGCCTGGTTTCTATTCAGTTCGTAGTTCCTCTCTAGAGCCCGCCCACTCCAAAACTGTATCCGGTCATTTGTATCCGAGTCGCTGCGAGTTAGAATAAAACATGGACATACCAAACAAAGCATTCCAATAAGTACTTGATGAAACTTGCCGGATCCATAAGATTACACATTTGAAGCCACTACAGCGGCTTTGCATCAGAAATTTAATTGACAAAAGAGACGTTCCGTTTCCGTATCCGCTGAGACCGGATCTGCAAACTGAAAAGCGACTCGCACAGGGTGGCTTCAAGAGGAGGTCCAAGTTTCAGCCTCATTGAAACAGAGTCATACTTCAGAGTAAGGTAACGTACAAAAGATTTTCAGTCTAACGCGTTTTCTTAATATACGCTGACTTGAATGTCTATGGTTGTTTTTTCCCAAAATGATCTGTTAGAAAACTGGTAAACTTAAAACCATAAATTAGCTAGCGAACTAAAGGCTAACGCTTGTTAGCAGCTAACGCTAGCGGAGGATACAGCTGTACTCTGTTTGGCTAATGCTAGCTGCTAGCATGACATCTGATAAATTTGTATGACAGCCTACTATAAGGCTATTAAGCTGACATCTGTTAAACCAAGTTATCGTTAGTATTTCTGTGCCTGTTGTCTTGAAGCGTGTAGCGTAAACCTACATGTAAACTAAAAATCCAGGTAAGTAAATGTTACCTAACAATGTGATGTAAATGGGTTGTCGGCAAGCTAACGTTACACAGCAGCTGTCTTATTAATGGCTAGATATGCTGCCATACACAAGATTTACTTAAGTTAGATGATCGACAATCGATCTCGCTTTACTAACATTTGAACTGGATTTAATGTGTTGTTTGTCGCTTCACACAAGTGAAACTGCATTTGAATTTTTATCATCTGTTCAGAAATCACAGCAACAAGGATTAGGATATGGATTCTCCTCGGCAGTCTAAGAGAGCTAACCGTAATCGAGAGGCAAAGCGCAGCCAGAATTACTCGAGCACTCCTCATCAGAAAGATGCGTATGCCAGGCTTCTCGGTCAGCACCACAGTACCAAGTTCAGGTTGTACCTAGAACAGTATGCACAGGAGTCGTTGATTCAGGGGGAAGAAAATGGGCCGAGCGCACCACTCAGAGCCCACAGTGACAGACTGGACATACCGCAGAGAAAAAGGGACCAGGCATTTCTAGACTTCTCTGATTCAAGTGACTTCTCCCCCTCGTCCATGAAAGCTAAAGGAGAGGATAGTTCGCTGTCTTTGTACACAGAGAAGCTAAACAGCCTCAGTGCACAGCAGGATTGTGAGAGGAAGCAGGGGGTGTCTGACAAGCAGCGGCGCGGGCAGAGGAGGGACACCGCCACCAGTCACGATGGTGACGTTGAGTCTGCCGAGGAGTACGGCTCTTCTAAACCAAAAGACTCACAGCAGCACCAGAGGCAGCAGAGGAAAAACAAAGACCCCAACAGAGACCATGCTGCAAATGACTCTGCCTCGTGTCCCCAGTCCCCAAGGAGAACCAGTTTGAGTGGACAGGAACAAGAGAAGAAGAAGTTGAAGAAGAAGAACCTGCCAAAGGACCATGAGAGGGAGAACAGCAGAGATGGTCTCATAAGTTCTGCAGTGGATTCTGAGATGCCAAGGCCCAGGTCCCCCCACGGTAGAGCCAAAAACCTGCACCAAACTCAAGGTAAACTTTACTTAGTTTAATTTACTTGTTTAAGGTTTTTTGTATGTTTGATGAGATGGAAGGGTCTATGTCAATGCAATCTAATCTTTTTTTTTTATTTCAGCCTCACGTGCCGATTCTCCTGTTGATAAGGGTAAGAAGAACAAAGGAGCCAGAGGATCAAAGAAACAAGTATTTGAATCCTACATGACTTCTGAGGAGGTTTCCCATGCCCTAAAAAGAGGAGAACTCATTCAGGTAATAATACAGAACCATTACGCCTGAGCTGTTAAAATGATCACTGACTATGAGTAAAATTAGGTGATAACTTGAGCACTTTGAAATGATATGGGTATCGCATCGTTACAATAATAGTAAATTGTGTTCAATGTCAATTTGTATAGTGGCATAGGATAATAATTGCATTGAAATATATTTGGTTATTGGTGTATACTGGTGGAAAAACAACATGTACGTAAATAACAAACATGTTAGGCAAAGCATATAGAAGTTCAGTTTGCACTTAAAAACCAGTTTGTTCCAAAGTGCTTTGCAGAGTCATGGAGGAAAAAGGAGCATACAATTATTCTTTTAATGTCTATATAATTTCTCTCTAGGGGCCATTGAGAATAAATCCCAAGAAGTACCACGAGGCTTTCATCCCATCTCCTGTAAGTTCACTTGTTTTCATATATTCTTTTTGTCGTGCTGACCTCACCACCACAAGAAGCGATTTGACACAATTGCTAGTGGTGATGCTGTCGCCTGTCAGTTGGGCGCTGGAGAATCAGGTCCTGACCATCCTGTTGATTGTCGATATTGTGACCTTTACTGGGTGTGTGAATTCCAGTATCAGCCAATACGTGTATGTGTAATTTAAGAGGAGAACAGAGAACTTGGGAGTACGAAAATAGAATTGCGGTTAACATTAAGTCAAGACATGAGAGACAGACATTCACTTCTATGATGGTACAGAACACTGAGTGCTCCTTTGTTCCAACTGCCATGAGACCGCACAACGCCATCTGCCAGAACGTCCCCTAGATTCAGCCAACTGGCGACTGGACTGGACTGGAAATAACCACTACACATTTATTTTCAGACATTTTATTATCTTGTATTTTAGTAATATTTTTAAAAACGTTTTACTTGTACTTAACGCGTTCTAGTGCTGTTATGGTAACTATTATATTGGTGCAGTATGTTTATGAGCCTTAGTTGTATTACTTTTCTATGCTATTCCTTCTTCAATGTATTATATTCTTTGTCTGCTGCAGTAATCAAATTGAATTTCCCCACAGAGATAAATTAAGTTAATCTAATCTAATCTCTACAGGATGGCATGCGGGATATATTCCTGGATGGGATCATAGCTCGTAACAGAGCGCTGAATGGGGACGTGGTGGTAGTGCAGGTCCTCCCTAGAGAGCAATGGAAGGTGAGAGTTAATTGACTTAAATGTACTTATTTTTGTATAGTAGCATAGTATAATAGACCATTACAGTCATCATGTTTAGTTGACTTATTTGAGCAGGTTCTACTTTAGTGTCTTTTTGTTCACTGTAAAACAGAGTATTTTGTGTCTCTATCCAGGTTGTGAAGTCGGACACCGACTGTGAGGGCGCGAGTGAGTTAGAGCCCCAGACAGGGAAGATGACCAGAACACCACAGAAGAAGACCGATCAGCCTCCCAGCCCTGATGTTATTGTGGAACACCAGTACAGTGAGCAGGATGAGCTCACCCACAGAGTTGAGAATATCACGCTCAGTGCAACAGGTATTGTATAAAGCTGTGATGGTGGGGGGGGGGGCAAGTTAGGTGTTTACAACACTAGCAGGTAGACAAGAAAAATGTCCCTAGCTCTACCAAAGCAATATGTACCAACTCCATCTGTAAATATCAGCAGGTGAATAACTAACAACATTTGACTAACATTTCCTTGTCTGGACACATTCTGTACATACTGTATGTTCTTCCATCTGTATAACTGACAATGTGAACAACCACTACTGTACGCACTGTAAATCTAATACTGTAGAGGAGCCAATGATGCACATTTTGTAGATGTGTAAACTACAGTCATCTGCTAACCTGTGAATCAGTCAACAAAGACTCTGTATCCATATATATTTAGAGTTTTGTATCCTCGATGTTCTTTTCCTTTGTAAATATTTATTGTATAATCTTCCATACTCAGTAGTTGCTCTATTCCTATCTATATCCTATATTCTTCTGCTGCAGTGACCCAATTTCCCAGTGAGATAATTTAATTTTCTTTTAATCCAGTTGTAAAGATGGTGGCCTTCTATGTTGACAGAATATTCTGTGAAATCTTCCACCTCTTTATCCCTATATGGACTGAATATTGTGTGACGTCAAATCGATGTCAAAACATCGTGTCATTGCCACGCGAGGAAATGACACAGTTGCACACGAGCGTATTGTCAGCGAGCACAGTGATGGCTCACATGCACATGTCAACTCCGTCTTTGTGAGAGGACTCAATGTTAAAGCTTGTAAATTTTAGGAGTAAGTGGACTGCCCACCCCTTTGTCGTGTCAGTGCTTGGGAGATTTCGTCCTTGATGATTTAACCTCTTAAAGTAATTGTGCCGCCTACTTTTACTTATGTATTCTATACTGAGGTTTAATTTATGTCAAATACATACTATAGCCTACTTTTACATGAAGGAGCTATATACAATATTCAGCCACTAGATGTCGCACTAGAACACCAGCATCTCAGATCAAAACAAATGGCCATGTCGGCTACACTAACACTAATGCACACGCATGCAGGCCGGACCGGCTACCAAAACAAAGAACAGAGAAACTCGGATTTCAACACACACAGTGTGACTTCATTCTCTGCTCAGGATGACATTACTCCACTATATCTTTACATAGCAAGTAGTTGTTTGCTGCTATATTAATGTTCAAAATATTGTATATAGTAGAATTATGAATAGTAATTTTGCCCAGTATCCCATGAGTATTGTTCTATAAATATAAGATCATCATTTCATTAACATGAACAAGAAATAGCCGTAATAGTACGTAATAATAGTATTACTACAGTAATAGTCATTTCTAATTTCTCACAAATTAAACACCTCCAAATCCAGTAAATGCAATCTAATTTATTACTTATTCAGATAGACAATTGGTAGCCTATGCCTATATCCAAACAGTAAATGTAGAGATGGGCATGATCTATAATTGTAAAAAAGTGATGATAATAATTTATATTTCTTTATTGAAGAACTGCCCTGACCATAACCTACTATACCTGAATGATAAAGAATTTAAAATGGTCTAAACAGAGTATTAATGCTACTGTTGATGTCTTTGCTGAGAATGTACAGACCGTGATATGATGAGCATTACTATGCCACTGGATCTTGCACAGCAAAGAGTTCTGATGGATTTTAATGCTTGTTTTGTGACCAGTGCATTAAACACTAGTTAGTTATTAAGCAGGGTGGTCCTCTTTCCTATTTTTGATTCTCGTGCACATAAACCTAATGAAACAGCAATATTAACAGCGTTTAGACACTTTTACGCCATAGTATGCCTGGCAAATTGTGGACCCCCTTTGGCTTTCCATGCTCCTCATCAGGCTGCATTGACATTGCTCCACAGGATCAGAACAGAGTTCTGGACAACGGCAGCAACCAATAAAATGATGCACACAAAGGTAGAGCCTGCCCCCAAAACACTTTGGAGAGCGCACAGAATAATTGTGTGAGGGGAATGAACTGTGCACGTTCCTTCAGGTTATACACGCGCTCAAGTATTGATATCTGCTTGTTAGCTGCAGTGCGGCTCACAAAGACGGAGTTCACTCAAGCGAGAGCTATCACGGCTGGCGAGTTTTGACATTGATTTGGTGCCATAATACTGACATTTGAAAGGTTTTGATCCATCTGTAAGGCGAGTGGATCAGTACTCCCTAGACAGTGGTTCAGCTAACAAGTATTTTTCCTTTATTGTTGTTGGTGCTCCTCTTCAGAGAATGGCGAAAGGGGAGGACAGGACCTGTCAACCCCACGATCCAGCGGTGAAATACTCCAGAGGACTGCCAAAGTGAGCCTCCCTTCCCTCAACTTCCCTCCTCTGTTGCTTCGTCTTTCCTTTCTTTCTCCCACTTGTGTTTCATTATTTCCTGCACCTTTCCCCTGATTAAAATAACCCCCCCCCAACCTTAGTCAAATGACCCCAAGCTATTGAGAGCCACTGTGCTGCCCAACATGAGAGTACAACTTGCCCTCTTCCCGTCCTCCACCACCTCTGTCTTCCAGGTGGTGTACATTGTTGAGCGGAAACACTCGCGAGCTGTGACCGGGTTCCTCAAGTTCCTGCCAGACAAGCCCTTTGCCATGTTTTCCCCCGTGGATCACAGGGTGCCACGGATAAACGTGCCCCTGGCTGACTGTCCCCAGGACTTTGGTTCCCGCCCGGGCGACTACGCCAACACCTTGTTTATCTGCCGCATCACCAGCTGGCCAGAAGACAGCAACTTTGCTGAAGGGTGGGTGTTGTAGCTACAGGCAAGATGTAGGGAACGCTTATTTTATTTTACTTTTTGTATCCCTGTACAATCTACCTCTTAAATAACAACTGGCAGACATATTAACCAACCGCAGGCAGTGCACTCTGGCCCGACAGCTCCCCTTCCAACTCCTTCTGTCTTCCCTCCAGGATTCTCGCTAAGAGCCTCGGCCAAGCCGGCGAGATCGAGCCGGAGACGGAGGGCATCCTCATAGAGTACGACGTTGATTTCTCCGACTTCTCAGACGAGGTGCTGCACTGCCTCCCCAAGAACCTGCCCTGGACCATCCCGCCCGAGGAGATGTGCAGGAGGAGAGACCTGAGGTGAGACTGTTAGGCCTATTAATCAAAGCCCCATATCGTCTTTGACATGGGTCTCTAGGCTCCAATATGTTCTGTGGGTGGAAACCTATGAACCCGGACCAGATATAGCTTTAATGCCTCTTAGCACAAGAGGAGTAAGATCAAACAGATCGACCCAGACCAGTAGGATACACAGTACTTTTTCAGCTTTAAAGTCCTGTGGGTAACCAAGTATAGAGCAGCACTTCTGTCATATTTTATACATGTAGAAATTTGTTATACACCGGGCTTTGAAACTAACTTTATCATTCAACTGACCACAGTGGCTAGTGCATTCAGAACTCTTATCCAGTTGCATCATTTTTGAGAATTGAAAATGCTGATTTAGCACAGGTGGGATACCAGCCCATGTAGCTAGTAGAATCTCTTTCAATTTCTGTTATACACATCTAATGGCTATAAGCAAATGGTCAATATGAGCACTGAACTTGGATCACCTAGGTATGTTTACTGAAAAAAAAAAAAAAAAACTGCATTTATCATCTTCAGGAAGGAGTGTATTTTCACCATTGACCCTGCTACCGCCAGAGATCTGGATGACGCCTTGTCCTGTAAACCACTCCCAGATGGTAAGCTGCTGCCTCGTTGTCGTGTGCTGATGACCATTTCTCATTTCGCCACTTTTTTTTTTTAAGCAGGGGGGGACGAAGGGGTTTTACTTGCAGACCGTCATCACGGTATATTTTAAACGCAGGTAATTTTGAGGTTGGTGTCCACATCGCTGACGTGAGTTATTTTGTGGGAGAGGGAAACGCTCTGGACGCCATCGCCAGCCGCAGAGCCACCAGCATGTACCTGGTTCAAAAGGTCAACCGTCCCTCATACCCTTGATTCTTCTTTGTTGTGATTGCATTCTTTGTTGTTGTTTTTATTGTAGTTTGTTGATATGAACTGTCAGACTATCTCTCGACCTCCCCGGTTATAACTTAATAGACATTATAGTGATGTTTGTGTTGTGAGTACTCAAGGTGTCCATGCTTTGTCACCCAGGTGATCCCCATGTTGCCCCGGCTGCTCTGTGAGGAGCTATGCAGTCTGAACCCTCTCACTGACCGACTCACCTTCTCTGTCATCTGGAGGATCACACCCCAGGGGAAGGTATGGCCATGCACAAGTTTAATTCATTACTAAACAAGTACAGATACTGGACAGGACCCTTCCTGGCTACGGCTAGTTGGCTAGAAATTATTAAAAATGTATTGTAAAAAAAGGCAAATATCAGCCATATTCCAGGTGAGACACGGTTGTGAATTGTGGCCAAAACATCCTACTTTGTAAAAGATGGAGTAGTTCCTTTTGAACACAAGAAGCATATTGTGGGATTTTGTGAAAATGTGCTTCTAAGGTGTAAAGATTCATAGTTACGGTTAAATCTTAACTACAGATGTGATTTGTAGAAAATGATGGCAGTGCTGTAAACTGATGTTTCACATTTGATAGCATATAGAGGAGTGAAGTGTCAGACACCTGACTCCCAGCGCAGAACTGGACCCTTTCCACCTCTCAATTCTCCTCCTCTCTCGCTGTGTTTCCCACCTCGTATCCCCCCCAGATTCTCAGCGAGTGGTTCGGCCGCTCGGTGATCCGCTCCTGTGTGAAGCTGAGTTACGACCACGCCCAGAGCATGATCGAGGCCCCCGACAAGCTGTTCTCTGCTGAGGAGCTGCCCCCCGCGGACCCCGAGCACCCCATCGACGAGATCCACCAGGCCGTGCTCAACCTGCACTCCATCGCCAAGCAGCTCCGAGCTCAGCGCTTCGAAGGAGGAGCCCTCAGACTAGACCAGGTACGTCCTAGTTGACTTGTTTTTGATATATTTTAATGACATTTCTACTTTTATTTTTTTGTATTAGGGAGTATACAGTGGGCGTTGCCAAGAAAAGACTTGATCGAGAACCTAGACACAGGAGAGAAAGCTCTGGTGGGATTCACCTCTGGGCCAGCAGGGGGGAATATGAGTGGCCTCAGGAGACTTGACCCCTTGACTGTCTCTGGGCACCTCCAGCCTTTTTGAACGTTTCTCCTGGGAGTTCTTTTGCTGAGGAAGATGCGTGCTATTTTGCAGCAACACCCTGGTTCACATTCTGAAAGTAGCACACATTTACACCTGGGAGCTCCCCAGCACAACCACCGTCTCCTGCTGTTAGCCAATGGGTTTAAGTGCCTGGCTTGATGGTAGTTGTTGTGTGACTAGAGAGCGTTACTAATTTACTCTCCCCGTCCAGATTTCCCATCCAATCCAGGGTGTCAAAAGTGGTAACTTTCCAGTCATTTCTCTACATCAGGGTATCCACGGGACCTGAAAAAGTCATTGAGCCATATATATATATATATATATATATATATATAACAGCAGGGAACAGGGAAGAAAGGGGTTTTAAGTGACTTTGTATGTGGCATGGTTGTTGGTGCCAGACGGGCTGGTCTGAGTATTTCAGAAACTGCTGATCTACAGGGATTTTCACGCACAACCATCTCTAGGGTTTACAGAGAATGGTCCGAAAAAGAGAAAATATCCAGTGAGCGGCAGTTGTGTGGACGAAAATGCCTTGTTGATGTCAGAGGTCAGAGGAGAATGGGCAGACTGTTTCGAGATGATAGTAAGGCAACAGTAACTCAAATAACGA
>OMKK01027937.1:0-13872 GCA_900302305.1 Polymixia japonica
AGGTGATCTCAACGCCCAGCAGCGACGCCACCCTGTACGTCCAGCAGAAAGAAGAGAACGAGAAGCGCCACTGCGACCTCGCTGTGAGGAAGATCACCCTGGCAACGATTCTGGGTGAAGGCCATGACGCAACACTCTCACTGCAGCACTACCAGCTTGGTAGGGAGTTGATGTGTGTGTGTGTGTGTGTGTGTGTGTGTGTGTGTGTGTGTGTGTGTGTGTGTGTGTTCTAGATATGGAGCCTCCATTTACTGACCTCCCAGGACAGTATGCAGACCAAGACCTAATTTCTGTGCTGAGAGCGGAGCTTGGCCTGTCCTCCTCTGACCTCTTCTCCATGACCGTCACAGACTACGACATCAAACCCAACGTAAGGACGTCTCTCTTGATCACTGATCGACAGGGTGGGTTTTCTGAGCATGCACACGCTCACAACCGGAGGTACCGCCACACTCCCAGAGACGGAAAAAAAACAGGTTCAGAAAGTACAAGTACTAACCGTGAAATCAGCTGGTGTAGTGCATGCGTGGACCAAATTCATGGTTAGTACTTGGTAGCTGGTTTTTCCACCTCTCAGTCCTCCGCTGGTAGCCACTGAGCAGTTTTTTACTTTAGTTTGAAGTAAAGTGTCTTTTGTTGCTAAGTGAGGAAACAACAATTCTTATTCACCTGTCCTGCTCAGATATTCCCAGTCAGTACAGTCAGTCCAACTAGCAAAATATTGTGGTCACAAGTTGGCCAGTCTAACCTTCACGCTACTGTCACCCCTAGAGCCCCTGTCCGTCATTAACAAATAAGAAACAGTTTAGAGCTATTATGTAAAACAAACTATCTCCCATAATTCCTGTTACATTTGAACAAATCTCCCACTTGTTGTACATCAACAGTGTCGTAGTTTGCTGTGCTTGTCCCATAATTATCTTCATCTCTTCTCCAGAGAGTGTATGAGGCTCCTCCGTCACCCACCGCTCTGCTGGAGTACATTGACAACTTTCCCTCTCGACGACCAGAAAAGGAGAAAGAAAGAAAGAGTCCTATGACCTGCTCCAAAGACCAGCAGCAGCCAGAGAATTCACTCCTCAGGTGGAGTATCACTGTTTATTATGCCTGAATGTACGTCTGGAGGCAAATCGCTTCTGAGGCCTCTTCATAAAACAGCAAACATCTGGAGTTAAGTAGTCTCTCCCTAGGTGAAATATCCATGTTTGATATGATCTGTTGTTAGGCTAAAATTGTTTTCTAATTATTATTTTTTTTCAATATTTGAAAGGTAATTATGATTGCATCATGAGTTATCACGAGTTTGTCATTAGTTAGCAAATGTGTTTACTATAAAGCAGTTAAACTCCATAATGTATAAAGTATGTAATATGTGATAAGGAATTGTCTTCATGTTGTTCAAATGTTGAATGTCTCAATTTAAAATGAAGTCCTTCAGTGGTTGATGATATATAAATGGTATAGCCTTGTGAGACAGCAGGTCTGAGCAAACTGTCCTATGGAGTCTCAAAAAGAAACATCTTTCTATAAAATGCATCATCCATGTACTGTATGTATTACTATCCACCGTCATCCGCTTATCCGGGGTCGGGTCGCGGGGGCAGCAGTTTCAGTATGTATGTATTACCTCAGTAGGTAAACAAAGTTCATTCTAATTTACTTGAGTTCTTTTAATCTTACCGTATGTTGTTCATAACAGGAGCTGCCATGTGACTTGCAACACCTTCCATCCCTCAATCTGGAACCTGTTAGAAGGGACAGAGAGGCTGCACATGTGATCTGTATTCAACACTATAAATAGGGCAGCGAATTCATTACAGATGCGATATAGTGGTTTCCTGTGAGACAAAATAGTAGCTGAAATGGTATTTACTATTTGAAATAAATAAATAAATAACAAAAAGCATAATCAGGAATTTCAATGTGTAGGTTTAAAAACACCCAACGTGCATTTTATTCTAAGAAAGGACACAGTTTTACTGATGTACACCACAACAATTAAAGTTACAGTAACAGCCTTTTTATGTGTGTCTAGATTTATGTCTAAGAGGAGACTGCTGCTCATCTCCACTCCCTCTGAGGACGATTACTCCTTCCAACAGCAGATTTCTGCTCTCAGTGGTCAGGAGTGTCCTATGGGTCAGTAATATACCGTACCTACACTCAATACACTGTCCTTTGGCTCTGTGCTTTTTGGTGTAATATCCCTTTAAAAATGTTTCGTTTCTGCTTTACACATATCTGAGCCAGTATGCCTCTACCTACATACTTTACTCTGTCTTACAGGACATAATTAAATGTGATTCCAGCACGCGTACATGCTACGCGCACACAGACACGCATCTTATCGGGATTAGATAACTACATTTAGGCATGCGTTTTGTTGTTCAGTTGATGGTTACCAAATAAGGATGCTTCGGTCTGTTCGCAGGCATACGTCACTTTGCCATGTTAAAGCTGATTGGATCCGGAGCAGTAGCCTCAGGAGCTGTTGAGCTGTTTCCCCTTAATGGTGAGTTGCGGTAGATACGTTTAGGGGTCATCAATGGAAGGAACTAAGGTGCAGTAGATACACACGGGCCCTCCAGATACCTTAGGGGGTACAGTTAACATATTGGTAAGTCTGTCAGTATTTCTTCATGCATTACAAAATATTAAGTCTTACCATTTTACCATCTGTTGACAGCCTGAGTCAAATATTTAAATGCTGGCATAGTTAACATCACAAAGGATCATATACAATGTAGATGATTAGAACTGGTTTGCTGGGGAGTGTGTACATTGTCAATGTTTTTATCCCTGTTAATTATCCCTGTTAATTAAAAATATCTCTAACTAGCATTGGCATAACAGCCTATATAGCATGGCTATTAGCACAGTTGGAACAGGTATTTGACCAATCAGAATGCTTGTTTGAAATTCCTTGTTGGAAAAATGACTGAGCACACTAAAATGAGATCAAATGTAAAACCTAGGATAGGTTTCCTACACTTTGAATCTGTTAAAAACATTGTCATCTTGTCATCTCGTCCACTGCATTTTCCATTCACTGTACTCTTTATCCAGGGCGTAGCCAGAGCGAAGTGGAGCCCTTGCCCAGGGACATGGTCAACAACCTCAGGGAACAGCTGAAGATCAGCAAGGACTATTTCAGCATGCTGGTGGTGGGCAAGGATGGTGATGTCAAGGCCTGGTTCCCGTCACCCATGTGGTCCTTAGATAACATCTATGACCTGGTGGACTCCATGGAACTACGCCTCAAGGAGGAGAAGCTGCAGAGGAGCCTGGGGATCCACTGCCCTGAGGACAGGGGAGGCAGAGGTGGTGAAGGGGGTTATCATGGGTATGATGACCGTGAAGAGGACAGCTACCTGTACCACCGGACAGAGGACTGATAAGGAGGAGAAGACAGTAGAGTGGAAGTGATGGAAGATTGACATGGAATGGAAAATAGATTAACAGAATGGACTATACTTAAGCAATCTGATAAACAAAGACACCACAGATGTACCCATGGCAAAAACAGCCGACCTAGGTTGATAGCCTCAACAATAATTTTTCAGGGCGTTCAGCCTTTAATTTATGAAATCCAAACCGATGATGCTGATGCATTATGATATTATATATAGGGTACAAACACGATTGACATGATGGATATTTTGTGTTAATGTGGGTTATAACTTTGAAAAGCTAAGCTTAAAATAAAAGAACATCTTAAATTAAGAAAACAAATAGATTGTTCAACACAACAGTTTTTCAGAAAGTATGCTGTTCTGTTAATGTTTGCTGACTGTAATGGAACAGGAAGAATGTCGTTCCAAGGCTGAGTAGATTGTCTGTTTTGGCAACACTTCTGTCCAACGGAATCCTAACAACCCCAGTGTGAAATATACGAACAGAAAATCATTGAAAATATTGCAATGATAAAATCAAAAACGTACATACTTTTGTCTCTTTTTATAAACAAACAATAAATGCTATTTTCTTTAGCTACGAAGTCAACATCTGTTTTTTTTTAAAGAGTTGCAGCCAGCAGACACACTAGGGTCAGTAAAACAAAAAGTTATTGACCCTGGACTGTGTACCGGTATATGCCCCAGGGCATGCTTTTACCACATTATAACAGCATTAAACTTGTTTGCAAACCTTTTCAGCTGTTCAAAACTAGTACTAAACACAAATTCCCCAATAACCTCCATTATCAATTAAAAAAATGTGTTCATTTCAAACCAGTATTTATCTTTATTTTCCATGAGGGAATATTGGTTAGTAGACAAGTTTTACATTTAAAAACAACGTCACCACACCACAACATTAATGTATAAGACCAGAGAGGAAGTCATAGCTTGATACAGTGGAAGGTTGCTCTTCTCCTTTAACTAACTCAAAGTATTTTATGTAGAAAAAAGGTACAAGAGCACTTTTAATGTTGTTAATGTTTTAACTGACTTTTAAAGTAAATCTCTTCAGTAAAGTAAATCAATGTTAGACTTCAGAACAGAGACTAACCCTTGACAAGGCAGCTCCATTGTGATCCCAAAATAAACCTGCATGTGTATTTGATTCTGGTTATGCAGAAGAATTGCCCTACAACAAAGTTTAATATAGCTAAAGCCCATGTGAGTAAATGTAACATTCCCATTCAGATTTATTTTTAATTTAATTTTACAGGGGACAAGAAACAGAACTTAAAAAGACTTAAGAACATGCAACACCCAGAGAAATGCAAGAGAACCACCCTGACTTATAGGGCAATAGTATAGTATAGAAAAATAGTTTGTGTCATCATATGTTTACTAAACTGATGATGACAATTAAGTAATTTTCCCTGTTATGCTGTTATTACGGTACAAAGGTAGGCCTTTTGAAATGTAGATACATTTTGAATGCATGTTTTGTGCTTGCCATTAGAATCAAGTCAATATCACTTTCACAGTGATCCACAACATGCGCCTGTCTGAACAAAGGTTGAAAAAAAAAAAGGTTATGACACATTTTACCTGCCATGAACGTGTTTATGCTACAAATGTCTATCGGTCTTGTCTTCTGCTAAGTGATAGACTGTGAAGGGCTGATCTGGCTGCTGGCAGTAATAACAGTTACCTGGCCATGTGGTATATGAGATGGATGGAAGGTATGACCCTGACCTAGATTCCTGGTTCTCATTCTCTTTAGGAGCAGGTCTTGACAAGGGGAGTGGAGAGTGAGTGGAGATGGGTCTCGAGTCGAGGTAGAAGCCAAAAGGTAAGATCTAAGATAGGTGAGTCCTCAGTAAAGAGGAAAGAGGGTGGTAATAAAGAACGACAGGCGAAGAAGGAACATAGAACAAATATCACATATTTATTCTTCTCCTTATCCAAAGCACCTTACACCACGATATTGTTAGCATGGGTGACTGTGAATCAAACCTCAAATCTGGCAGCGTTGATGGCATTCTAATACCCACTGAGCTACACAGCTCCAAAATAAGAGTACGAAGATGTGTGCGAGAGCATGAGAAGAGGAGAGGAAAAGAGAGAGAGGTCTGGGTCCGGCCTTGACCGCAACACTAAGCTAGAGAGAAAGAGGAAATGACAGAAGTGAAAGAAGAGAGACGGAGAAAAGCAGGGAGGCGCTAAATGCGCTCTTGACAGCTTGATAGAAATAGCATGTTGGCATGAAAGAGAAAGCTGCTTTTAAAGGATTACACAGCGTTTCTGGGAAATTTACTTACCTACACAGACAACAAAACCATCCATGTATCCCCGGTAGACCTTAAAGGGGCCATATTAAGTGTTTTGTCAGTGTATTTGCATAATGTCCTTGTGGTAACGAAAAAGTATTTGTGAAGCTTTTAACTCAAAACAAGTAAATCAATGTTAATTCTGAGTATTAGTTTTACTCTCTGTGAGTGAAAAGCTAGACAAGGCACCCAGGGCTAGCAGTGGGAGTTAGCCTGCTAGCTGGTGTCTTTCCCGTTCGTCTATGGCCGATGTTTACTGGTGAGCTGACGTCACATGAGCGGCACAGGCTGCTACACGTTTGATGTTGTAATCCGAACGTCATTTCAATTACTTCTCACTGCCAGCGAGGGAGACAAAGTGCCAAATGATCCCATTAAGTGGCCAGCATTTACATATCTGTCTAGCAGATGTCAAGGAACTATATTTACAAAATGTCTTTCAACTAAATTCAAACATAACTGAGGTCCATGTTGTTGGCCTGGAAGCCATTTCTAGTCATCTGTTCCTTGGTCCTTTAACTCTGTACATCAAGAATTCAGATTCTTTCTTTTATGTTTACGCCTTGAGCAGCATAGTACAAAGCTGGTTTCAGAATTTAGGAACATTGCGAGAATTACTTTTTAACAACCCAACATGCGTTTATATGATTTTGCCCTGATAAATGCACTGTCTATGTCAATAAACAAGTCAAGGCTACATCTCAGATCTTTGAACCCACTATGTGACATGGCACATCCCTGGCCATTCTGAGGTCCAGGGTTGGCTTAACATATTACTTGTTATGCAATCTGTTTAGGCTATGCACAATCCCTGAATGTTGCTAGCAGGCACTGGTGGCTGGCTCTGTCTAAAGCATTGTTGACTGTTGGCTGTCATTGTTTCTGTGCTACAGATTGTAAATTGGTACACAGTAGGCATAGGCCTATACTTGTTTTTTGCTTATTAAAGCTGCTATGTGTGGAATTTCTGTTATGTTATGTTAAAGCAGCTAGGTGATTGGGTCTTTGGTATTATGGAACTATTTTGTCCTAACAAACTGTACTGATGGGTGCAGTGATTATTAGCTGTGCACAGCCTCTCAAGCCAGTTCTTTTTTAGGAAAAAAATGTTCCAACTTTTTTTTGTAATTTCTTATAGTGAATGAACAGAGATGCAACATGTAATGAGTCAGCTGTAGCTGTTGCTGGAAGGTATGTTTCCTCACTTTGTGGAGCTAGGCTAGCTGCCCTTTCCCAACTCCAGTCATGATGCTAACACGTTAGCATTTGCTCCGGACCCAACATTTCACTGGACACAGAGCTGAAAATGGTATCAATCTGCTCGTCTGACTTGGGGTAAGACTACCAAAATGCATATTTGCGAAAAAGGTCGGCGTATCCCTCCAACATACTGAAGACACTTTTAATTCTTAACCTGTCTTGAAACTATCCTGTTACAGAATTCAACAAAACAGACACTGTATGCAGCCTTGAAGAGGAGGTTGAAAGAGTTGGAGGACAAGGAGCGCCTGTGTGCCCAGCTGCCATCCAAGCATGGCGTGGTTATGTCTTTTTTGACTGTAGTGCTAAAAGTTCCAAACACTTTTCAGAATCTCTTTATGCTCCAGGGCGTTTCATGCAGGGCGTTCTCTCATGTGTGAGAGCTGAGGCATGCAAGTTAAAGGTATTGGTCAGAGTTGGAGAATATGCATTCATACTTTGTCTTTCTCTCTTTATAAATGGAAAAAACAACTGTGACCATATTTAATTCAGATAATTAATAAAGCTCATTGTCAAAATAAATGGCCATTAGTCTCCAAATAAATTTTAGTCTATATTTTTGTTGTTAAAATGGCAAAAATAATTTTCGTGTAGTCATTGTTATGTGAAATATGGTTGCCAAAAATTTTTTGTCATACATTTTCTGTCAGTATGCCACTGTCTATGTGAGTGAATGTGTGTAGTGTTGAATGTGGATGGAAATTGCACAGTTTGCAGGGGATAGGCAAATCCATGTGATCGACTCAGAGATAACAGAGGCTGACACACACACACACACGCACAGAGAGAGAGAGAGAGAGAGAGAGAGGAAGTAGTCAGTTGTAGACAGATACTTATGTTGCCAATGCTGTTGTAGGACACACAAATAGTTCTTGTTTGTTTTGTCATTCGCTCTCTTTCTCTCCTTTCTCATTAACTATCTCTCTTGCTATCTTTCTCTCTGACAGCCACGGTAACAAATTCACGTATACAAACATACTCTCTTCCACTTTCTCAGGGATTCATCCCTCATTCAGCTGTAGTTGACACCTCTGGAATTGTTGTTCTCAATAATGGTGAGTACATCACGGTTTCTGTTAAAACAATCTGTTATGTTTTGAAACTATCTCTGCAACTTACTTTCTGAAATAGAAATAGTATTTGAGTTTTTATTTTGAGTTTCTCCAAAGTCCATTGGAGTATGAAGGTAATCAACATATAAAATCTTTGCTGGGTTTATATTGACTAACAATGTATAAATGTTGAAAAAACAAAACTCTAAAATGACTTAATGGGGCAAAATCAGTGTTGTTTGGTTTTAACATTGGCTGTATAGGACTATAACTATATCTTCAGGGAAGTTAAACTATTAGACTGTAGCCTATGTAGACGTCAACCTGTGATACCTGATCAGGAGTGTTGGGCCCAAACACCTGTCGATTTGAATCTCCTACAAAAGTAAAATGCCCAATGGGAAAGTGTGTGTGTGTGTGTGTGTGCGCGTCTGTCTGTCTGTCTATCTATCTGTCTGATGCAGTAGAACAGTCTAAACATTAATTCTGTTCATTCTGATGATCTTATCTTTTTGCCATTTTAAGGATTTCATTCCAAAATAGTACCCTTTCAATAAAGGGTTTCTGGAAATTCATCACTTGGTACTTAAATAATGTAGACGCTTCCATCCTCAAAAATGGAATTAATTGGTAGCAATTATAGATATCTCATTTTATTTTGTAACAAAAATGTTTAATTTAATTTATGAAGTGATAAGTGATATGAGTCACCCGATTGCCTTAAACACTTTAAGCTATATACAACCCAGGGCCCATTAGATTATATCAATAACTTCATAGTTTTGCTTTTGATACTTGTGACATGGACACATACTTAACACATACCCAGTATGTATTAGAGAAGTGGCTGTATGGGGCAGTCTTATGGGTGTTGTGTCAGCTAGATTGTGCAAGACATCTGCTAGCCACTTTTTCACCATACTAGAAACAAAAAACGTGGTTCCTCTTTGGTTTTACCTGAAGAAGATGTGTCACACTTTGCTCTGCTCTTTCTCAGCAGGCAATAGGTAGAGTTTTACTTGTAGTCTACAGCATGGTTATAGATACATCTGCAAAGCCACGTATGTTGATTGTTGGATGGAACACAAGTTGCACCCATGATAGAAACAATAGTGATAGTACTACAGCATCCATCCATTCAGCTATTCAAATAGTTTTACCTGGTGAGGAGGTACAACATGTTACATTAAACAGTCAAACAGTAAAGTTCATAGTCTGTTGGTACCAGAGCATCCACTTGACTACACATCATGTTGCAGAACTCTATCATCTATCAAGCAACCTTCCATGAGGACAAACTCAGTGGCCAATAGTGTAGTGGACTGTGGTCTCAAACTAGACATCACTCTATCGACAAACAAAACAATAATAAAAAAGAATGGTATTAGAAGTATTCCTATCCATACCATGAACACTTGTAGCCAATATAAACAGTACGTCAGACAGTAAGATTAATTCAATTCAGAGTATAGATGCTTCACAGCTGAGCGTGTTGGCTGTATATTCTTTTTTATTAGAGTTTTAAGTTGTTTTAATGTTTTAAGTTATCACTCAGAAAGATCTGATTATATTATTAGGTTTTCAAAAACTAAGAACTACAATCATTAATTGGGAAAAGCAGCAGTTGCAATTGTTTGAAATGACACTTATTGAGTCATATTTGGTTTACTGCAGTTGAGAAACAACAGCATGAGAGGGGAACTTTACTTTTTCTTTGTTTCCTCTGTCTATTCTGACAGGTTTAGATGTTGCATACTGTATGTTGCTGCACTTGTCAGATGCTATAGGCTCCTTTAGGATTTGCATTGGTATATAACCCAAATTGCTTTAAGAATTTTATGAGACTGTCTAAATGTATACTTAATTTATAATCACAATGTTGAGCTGGTAGCGATGTGAGATAATGTCAATTCCACTGAGTTAGTTTCGGTAAGTTGCTTTATTCGGCAAATTAATGGTTAGATAGGTATAACTGTGTGGAAAACAATCTGGCTAGATATCTTCGCCCATCCTAGTCTCTTGGTATAACATTTACTCCATTTTAACTCTCTGCTTAGTTTCGTACTGTGGTAGTTTCCCATGCTGTATAGCGTTCTCTCCCTGCCTGTTCTGTTGCAGGAATAGAATCATAGAGTCATTTTCCTCTTATCTCCACTTCCTGCTGTGTGCTTGCTGCATTCTCCCAGACTACATTCAAACCAGCCTCATTAAACTAGGTGTGGCTGCTATTGGAACATGGTCATCAAACTATATAGCAGGTATAGGGTTGAAGTAAGTATTTACCATGCTCAGGACAATGCTGGCTGTCATCAATGTAACTTTAGACTTGTGAAAATAACGTATTTGATAATTATGTACAGGCCCCTTTGGACATGCCTGCAGCCCTGCACTCTGAGCTTGTGACATCTCTCCATGTTCTCCCCTTGTTGTCTCTCTCGTCATAAAAACCAAGTGTATTTAAATGGTTTACTATAGTGAGCCATTTCACTGTAATATACAACATGGCCTTTTGCTGCGGCAGGTGATTTTAAATCAAATTAAATTAACTAAGCCACCAAGATATTAGTTCGGTACCATTGTGCTTTCTCTCTCTCTCCTTGTTCATATTGAGTACTAGTCCCGCCCAAAAACACCTTTTGTTAACTCAGTCTGGACAATTTGTATGAGGGGAAATACATGGTAAATGTGTTTGTAACAATGATAAACCAGGACGTGGATGTAACTGACATCAGCTGTTGGTGTGGAGAATAATATGTTTCCTCTAAATACCCAGTCTTATTAGTCGACCTTTGGAGTTCACTTGAGTCACATATACAAGTTCTTATATTGAAGTTCATCTACAGTATAATTGCTATGTAAGTGTTTGTTTGAAGTCCCAAAATTGCCACATGTAAGCAGTATGTAGGTAATTCCTAAACCGCCATATAAGACATCAAATGTAAGGTGTGTTGGTGGTAGGTTTTGGTGACCGCTCTATCTTTGTGTGTGGTATTCTTTGATCAGCAATCTTGTTAGCCGCAACAATTAACAGGGCAAGGGGATAATGTTTATACATGCCTCAGTATCCTGGATAATATAATAAATCCCAGCTGTTCTCATGTTCAGGATATGAGTTTATTATGATTATTATAAACAGGTGTTTACATGTACCAACTACAAGGAAAAAACAATCAATAACATTGAATATTAGTGTGCATGTAAACACACTCAATGGTGATCTGAGATTTGTTTCAGGTATCAATAAGCAGTCCCTGATTTTGAAATATTTTGAAAACGTGCTTATTTAAACCTCTTTACAAAGAACATCCATCTACTTCAACAATGTTCTAAGTTGTACTATTTCATTTTATTCTCTTTTGCATCTGGCAACATTTTCTTTCAGTTCTGTTCTGTCTTGGAAGTCATGTCTGATTCTGACATCTGATTCTGTCGATCTTTCTCTAATTCTGTGTGTAGTGACAAATTGGCAGTCTAAACAACAATTCATAATAAGTCCAATAGGCTGGCCTTGAGCCAATTAGCCACAGTGGTGAGTGGATGACAAGGTCTTTACATGCTTTAGGTGTATTATCTTGTTATGTTGCCTGAAGCACCAGGGAAACCTCTCTTGAGTTGATGAATCTTGAATACCAGACTTGCAGTTCTGTTTTGTGTTACACGCATGAACATAAATATATGCTGTCTATTTGTGTTATGTTACTTTGTGGTTTTGCAGCAAGAGCCATTACTCTCCCGCAATCTAAATATACCTCATCAGTGCACCTGTGTATGTATCTAATTGTGTGAATCATCACCAATGTGTTTTCACTGCACCTAGTAATAGTACATTGTACTTGTATTATTCCAACTCTTATTTTTAAACTGATTCTGATTTGGAATCATTTTGCATCAGACTCATTCCAAATCTCATTCTGCTACTATATCCTGGTAGTGAATTCTGGTTCTGAATTCTGATTCCGAATTCTAATTGTGTTCCTCTCTCCTTCGCCCTAGGACAAGGCTGATATAAAAGCGATCAGGGCTCGCTTCCAGTCTGCTGGGGCCAATGGCACTGAGGAGATGCCCACAGGACGCCCCAAAACAGACCTACATCCCACCCAATCCTCTGGTCCACCCCTTCACTCTAAAAAGCCTGTCTTAGAAAGCCTCTCGGGCAGTGCTGTCGTCATTCCTCCAAAACCCATTTTCCTGAAAAGTACTATTTCCACCAAAAGTGCTCCAGAGGTACAAGAGTCACCCAAGACCAAAGCCCTAGCTAACATGTTTTCAAACACCCAGGAGGACACCAACAGCAAACCTGCATTTGTCAATAAACAGCAGTTTCCCTTCAAAACACCTGTTTCACAGGACGCTGAGGCTAAGACCCCTATACGTAAACCTCCCCTCCACAAGCCCTCTCTGAGCTCTACCCTGCCTGAGTCCAAACCTGCCTTTCCCAAACCGTCCCTTGGGGTCACGTCCAACTCCAAACCCCCCTGGGTGAAAGAGGACAGTGGAGGTTCACCGTCCATCTCTAGCTTCACACCACCTAAAGCACCCTCCGTACAGCAAAAACCAAGCAGCAGTGTCACAAAGTTACGGCTACAGAAAGAGGAAACTAGCGCAGATTCCGTTAACAAACCTTTCCATACACCGACCGCCAGACTCCCCTCCAGCTTCGCGGCTGCTCAGAGTGCCTTCAACAAGGATAGCGGCAACGTCAACCAATCAGATGGTGTCTTGAAAACAGAGGGAATCAACAGACCACCTGTGAGTGGTAGCAACTCCACCCCTCCTCCCAAGCCTTTAGCCAGTAAGAAGCCTAGCTTTGTGAGGAAGCAGGTAGGGCCTTCTTCTCAGACCAAGAGCGTTAGCGGGGACCCCAAGCGGAATTCTCTGCCCAATAGTTTAGCCTTAGGCCCTGCCCCAGCCAAGCCCAATCGACCCCCTAAAGTCAGCCTGGAGTGCTTCACAAGAGGCGACGCTGCTTCTGACAGTGGTGAGTTGTTAGCCAAATTGCTGACATTCATGTGACCAAAATTATTATTTAAAACAATAAATTATTTTCCTATAATGTGTTGATAGCGATGCAATGGAAACTACAAGATTATTCAAAATAATGCTTATCTTTTCTGTTTTTTAGAAGGCTTAACTACTAAGTTAGTTAATGTCAGTATTCATGAGGTCATAGAGACCCCCAAAATATTTGACTCCCAGCATCCCAGAATATACACAAATCTCTTAGGAGTGGCCTCATTTCCTTGTCTATTTTCACCTATTCTGACCAAAACTCTATTTCAGTATCCATTTCACTTAATTTTAGTTCCATTCTAGGCATTAATTGAAAGTTTGACACATCATTAGCCCGCAACACTTCTGCCGCAACTCTTCTGTTGTATACACAACTACTAAAGGTGTCAGTATTTGTACCTGATCTGTCTCCATGCAAATAAGTCACTAGGTGTAATCATTAACAACAGTTTTAGGACTGGTGAGCCTTCACTATTCACAAACATTAAGTGATATAGGGTGCAGTTTGCAAATCTCACATAACAATCTAAGTACGAGTTCCTCTTATTTTGTTGGTTCAAGTGCATTTCCTTCAGCACCAGTCAGAAAGGCATTTCTGAATATATTTGACCATTCACAGTGACAGACGCCTTCCTTCACAAGTTACTGTGGATGGTGGTGACAGCCTAGAGCTGATGTCTAGTGTGGGTTTTGAATTTCAGTTGCTTCACCGTTGTACCCTTTACCCTTACCTTAAAGAACAACCTGTCTGCTGTCTTTGCCATAACAAGGGCCGTCCAGGCACCTGGTGGAACTTGACGGTGTTCGTAGTGGGGGTGGGGTGGGGGT
>OMKK01027938.1:12244-25950 GCA_900302305.1 Polymixia japonica
TAACAACTATACCATCTCTGGGCACATATATATATATATATATATATATATATATATATATATATATATATATATATATATATATGGTGTTAAATTAATAAAGGCCTATAGGTTAAAAGGCCTATAGGTATATTTAATCCGTTATAATAAAATCTGTTTAATGATCTGTATAATATAAGGTATCTGGCTCTTAAGCCCAAAATGATATTCTATAAATTTGGATAGATTTATAAATTTGGTTACATGATAACAGGTGCATTCAAAACTCAAGTTATTTTGGACTAGCTAAAAAGAAAATATCTGAAAATGAGCCTTTATTTTGTTATGCATTTTTGTGTGCCTGCTGGCTCTAAATTTCATTCAGCTTCCACTGAATGTTGAAGCTCTCTGTCTGCCTGTCCTTACAGTACCTCTCTATAATGGTAGCTTTAGTCCAAACCCAACAGACCAGCTCCTGATGACTAAAATTGAGCTGAGGTGCAATATAATCCAGTAATACTTTACCCAAAGATTACATTTGTCTTATTGTTATTGTATGTACAGTGTTGAAGTGCTGGATTGTTCTTTTGGAGGAACATGTGACAAAATGCATTCATTGGCTTCTCAGGGAGAAGGGAGATGCTTTAAAGAGCACCCAGGCAGAACATGCATCATACACTACTCAAAAATACAAAATTGTATTGACAGTCAAATTACTGTATTTTAGTCAATATGCACACAACTCTATACAATACCTGGTGGCAATTGGTAATGTTCAATGTGAGAGAGCATTGCAGTCTGGGGAGTATTGGGGGAAATACATTGTGTGCATTATTTATATTGTTCTGCCATATATTATTGTGTTTTACTGTAACTAATTAATACTTAGTTTACTATTTAATACTTTTGCAATGCCGTTTGTCTTCATGCCAGCAATGTTTATCTGAAAGTAACATTTTTAATGTTTTAATTGCTGTACCTGTTCTATCCAAGGAGGTTTTATATTAACATGACAACATGCAATGTATGCATGTTCTATCCAATAAAACGCTGCTGGCAGGAGATTGTGTTTATATCTGTTGTACGCATGCGTGGTGCACGGACTGTACTAGGCGTCTGTAGTCATAGCAACGGTTTGTTGATAGGGGACGTGTAAGGTCTCGCGTTACTGGCTGCATGGCAACATGAAACTCAAACGATTCCTTCTCAGATATTATCCACCAGGTAAATAAAAAATCCTATCACTATAGCTGGTTTCAAGGGAATACATATATTTCGAAGTATTTACATCATTGGTCTGCTTTTAACGTTAAGTACAACGAAGTTAGCTGGGACTGTATTTGGCTAACTTCAAACGTTATCACCATCCCTGTAAATTATCTTCTCTTTTTGTAAGTTACCTTCTTCCTTTAAAATACCTTTTCCTGTCCCCAGGTATCATCCTGGAGTATGAGAAAGGAGGTGATTTGAGGACCAAATCAATTGATCTTTTGGATTTGTCTCTAGAGTGAGTGGGATGTATAGTAATGGTTTGGTTTCATGTTGTCAGTCAATTCGTTACTACACTAACTCGAGTTAAGTGGAGTTAAGTGTTATAAAGAGGGCTTTCCATCTCCAGAAGTGCCTCAGACACATTTTGTATTCAAATATTTAGATATTTGAGATACATTTGAAGTATGTGGTGTAATCTGGAAATATGCAAGTTAATTTTTCCAGGTTCTAATTTTAGGTTTTAATTTTTTCTTGTATTTTCCGACTACACAGGACAAACCCAGATCAGTTGGTGGCAGAGATCAGGCAGTCGGAGCCTCTGATCACAGAATCCCGAGCTGACCAGGTCAAACAACTGATCCTCAAACTGCAGCAGAAACAGGGTCAGCAGGACCATCAGAGGTTCTATCTCTTCAAGGTCAGAAACAGGCCTTGTATTTTCATTACTGTAGTAGATAAATCCACATAGCGCCACTCTGATAAGACAGTAGAGATTGTAGACAGACCGTCTACCTCCTAGTTAGTGAAGATAGGGATTGTTTTAAAACTAGACTGTACAGGCTTAGTCGTCACAAGCAGTGGCCGACACCCCGTGTACAGCATTGTGTACCCTTGAAATTCTTCATTCTTTTGATAACAGTAGTAGCTATTAAAGTATTGAAGTAGCTATTGCAGTTTGTTTGGCTTCTCTGTCAGGCCAAAAAGGCTTTGATCACTAGCATTTTGTATCCGATGGATGGAATCAAACAAATGCTTGTAGATTGTAATTAAACAGTTCAAAGTGTTACTTTATCAACCACTCAAGCTGGTTAACAATGATAGTTTGGAAGTTTTTAAATGATTAAAAATTACTTTATTATTATTTTGAGTGAAGTACCAGTTTTGACCCACTGATTAATTGCCACAGCTTATTGGTGGCAGAAAGGTGTTAGTTTACCAATTTTGCAAAGGCTTTCTGCCTTATATGTGATAATTTGTTTGGGGGTTTGAGTAGTCTGATACTAGCGTTAATGTTTCAAAGTGACACTAGAGAGCAGCAGTGGGCAGGATAGCGAGTCTTGCCAGCGCATCAAAGCCAAATTAATTATGCATGGATATTACATAGATAAACTTATAGATGTGAATTGAATTAAATTAATTCAGTCAGTCAATTAATGTATATTGCCTCAGAGTTCATATTTTTTCATCTTCCTTCTTTGGTACCTTTTGCAGGCATTGCAGGCACACATACTGCCACTGACAAATGTTGCCTTCAACAAATCGGGGTCGAGGTAAGTTTATCTGCAATACATGGAGAGCCAGCACTCTGGCATTTGTGTTTCTTGGGTAGATAGAAGGTAAATAGTACCATTCCCACCTACCCCACCTCTCTTTCTCTCTCTCTCTCTCTCTCTCTCATCTCTCTCTCTCTCTCTCTGCAGTTTCATAACTGGGAGCTATGACAGGACGTGTAAAATATGGGACACAGCATCAAGCACAGAGCTGCACACGCTAGAGGGTCACAGGAACGTGGTGTATGCCATTGCATTCAACAACCCCTATGGGTAACAAGTTGTTTTGAGCATTTTGAAATCAGAGAGCTATAAGGCTCCCTTTGATATGCAATTTTGTATTGTTCAGTTATTCAAAAGAGCTTTGTTCTATTGGAAGATTTACTTTTTGTCTGTGCTATATGTTCTGTTCCTCAAACTCAGAGACAAGATTGCCACTGGTTCTTTTGATAAGACCTGCAAACTGTGGAGCGCAGACACTGGCAAATGTTTTCATACCTTTCGGGGACACACAGCAGAAATAGTAAGTGTGATTCTATTTTAACTGTGAAATTAAAAAAACAAGACTAGGTCAAAACCTAGTATATATCGGGTGTTCATATTAAACATGGCCAAAGGTTCAAATAATGAGCTAAACAAATGATAAAGTACGGTGGCCCTAAAGTGCAAATCACAACAACAAAAACAAACACAATGGCAAATAGGAAATCACAACAACAACTCACAAAACAAAATGTCAAATAGGAAAACAGCAACAACTCACAAAACACAACAGCAAATAACAAAACAAAACAGCAAATAACAAAGCACAACAACAAATTGCAAATCAAATGAACAAAAGATTAAACACAACGACAAATCATAAAACACAATGACAGATCGGAAATCACAATGCCAAATCAGAAACCACAATTACAAATCAGAAAACACGACGACAAATCAGAAATCACGATAACATTAACTCCTACCGGAAAAGGTGGGTACCTATCGACAAGGAACATCGCTGATTGGACGCACTGTCCGTCTGGAATGAAAGTATCTTTCATTTGGCCACACAAAGGAGAAGATAGGGGAATTAAAAATATTAAGATGTATTGCCCTCATTTACAGTTTGCTTTCTCTTTCCACACTGGCAAGAGGATGTTGGCCAATCAGAAGAAAGCGGATTTTAGGGAGGGGGGCCTTAAAGAGACAGGAGGTAATATGGTTTGTTTCAGACAGAGGCTCAACAGAGGGGCTGTATAAAGGGCCAGTATAAGATAAATAAGGACTTTTTTGAACTGTGAATCATGCAAAGCTACTCTAGTGGAGTCCCAGGATGAACATAAAGAGCTGGAAATGAGCATAATAGCTCCCCTTTAACATGATGTGTGATGAAGTAGTACATTGGTTACCGGAGCAAACAATCTCTACCGGAGATAGGCGGAAGGATTTGGTGTCCGTGCCCTCATCGCCTAAGTGCTAAGCTATCCAAAGAGCGAATTTCCCAAAAAGTTGATATAGGTCCTGTAGTGGACCCAGTAGCAAATCCTAACAAGGCTGTTTCTGGTGTAGGTGTGTCTGGCGTTCAGCCCCCAGAGTACACTGGTGGCCACAGGCAGCATGGACACCACTGCCAAGCTGTGGGACGTGGAAACCGGGGAGGAGGTGGCCACTCTGACAGTGAGTTATCTTGTCTTTCCTTTCCTTGTTTTTTCTGCTTCTGTCTATCGCTCTCCCTGTCTGCTCCCTCACTCTTTACATTTCAGCCTCGTGGGCTCACATCTATCCGTTAGCGACTTATTGAGCCATTTATTCAGTCCTGACAGTAGTTATTCATTCACTTATGGCGTTATAAGCCCAGTGGATGCCCAGCTCCTTTTTCAGATGGCTTATCCCACCGTCATCTGATGAGGAATATAGCCGTAATACTTATATTAGATAATCTTAAACCGCTCTGAGGGGAATTGATGTTGGGGCAGCACGTGGACACGTAGTGTGACTGGCTGGCTCGCTATATGTTCCAGAGAGTGGGCAAACCTTCTGAATATCTTGTCTCTCCATTCTTTGTCTACTCCCGAGTCGAACGTTGAGTCATGCTGAAAGCTGTCAGTTGGGCACAGAATCCTAACCGTACGCTCGTTCGTTTTTTTTTTTCTGTAAAATAATCTACTTTTAAAAAAGTGTTTACTATGAAAGCGCTGCTCTGTCTTTGATGTGCTCAGTTTCATTCTGTATTATCCCTCGCTCACTCAGTCTTCTCTCACTGTCTATCTCTAGCTCTCTCTACCTCACTGCCATTCTTATTACCCCCCAACCCCTCTCTGTCTCTAATTTTTCACACCTTTCAATTCAGGGTCACGCTGCAGAGATCATCTCTTTGTCCTTCAACACGGTGGGTGACCAGCTAGTCACCGGCTCCTTTGACCACACTGTTTCTCTATGGGACGTGGCTTCAGGGAGGTCAGACATTATCAATACCACTGCACTGTGTGCATATGTGTGTGTGTGTGTGTGTGTGTGTGTGTGTGTGTGTGTGTGCATGCATGTATCTTTCTATCCGTCTGTCTGTTAATGAGACAAAGTAAGTGGATAGGTGCACGTGTGTGACCAGAGGTAACCTGTTCATGTATCCAGGTGTTTTCTAGTGTACTATATGTACATGTGTCTTGATCGGTCTCTACTCTCTGTGTTTTTCTCAGATGTGTTCACACTCTGATGGGCCACAGGGGGGAGATCACCAATGTTCAGTTTAACTGGGACTGCTCTCTCATTATCACGGGCTCCATGGACACAACCTGCAAGGTGAGCTTATCTGCCCTCCCAAAGCCTTATTAATATTAATTGTGATAATATTAATATTAATAATGATATTATTAGCCAAAAAGCACTTTTTACCAACTGGAATCATGTGTTGCCAGGCAACCACAGTTTTAATGTTGTAATTCACTAAGCGTTGCAAACTATTTCAGTGGTGTAACTCTTTGAGACAGAGGGCTCTGCTTTTTCACATCCGCTCCCTCTCAGCTCTCGACACTCCATATCTCCTCACCTCCCGCCTCTAAGCTCTACATCATTTAAAAGGGGAAAATTAAATCCTCAAATCCTAATTCCTTAATTATGCCAAGATGAGTCACGCTCACAAGTCACGATTATTCACATCACTGCGTTCCTATTGGTTGGACGTGTAAAAATGCAGCCACGTACCTAACAGGTACATGCGAGCATGTTTTGTGGGTTTGTGTGTGTGTGTGTGTGTGTGTCTTTGTGCGCGTTTATGAGTGCATGACTTCATGTGTGAATGTGTTGCTTTTTGTGTGTTTGCAGCTGTGGGAAGCAGCTAATGGGAGGTGTGTTGCCACCCTAGTTGGACACAAGGACGAGGTACTGGATGTGTGTTTTGACTTAACCGGTCAGCTCATCGCTACTGCCTCTGCTGATGGTGAGATTACCCAGAGGATTTTGGGTTTTTTGAGTGCAACCTGTAATTTATTTATTTTTTAAATATAGATTCCTGTTTTGCTGCATTTTTCTCGTTATGTCCTCATTTTTTTGTGTTGTCTTGATCACAGCCCTGAATATTATTCTGAAAGGGATTTTATTCAAACAGTGATTGTTTGAATCAATGACCGCATATAAAGATGGACAACGCGTCTCCGCTTCCTCCCACTGAGCCAAAATATCCCGGATATGGGCGCTGCCATCTTGCGCTGTTGACGTCATTTGCAGCCAGGGTCTGTGCAGTAGTGATTGGGGGGCGGAGCCGCAGTATTGAGGTCCCGCCCATACACCTGCCCAACTCAATCACAGCTGCTCAATCATGATGTCACACCCCTTTTTTATAGCATCAAATAACTAATTAAAACCAAACGTACCAGAAAAAGGAACATTTGAACATACATCAGTGTGATAAGAACTACCTAAAATGACAGAAACCATCTTTGTGAAAAATTTATTTTGTTATTCGTTATTTTGATGTGTACTTTGATTTTTTAGTTTGGCCCATGTCCCATCTGCTAACATGGAGGGGACGGGGTTTGTGACCTATACTACAGCCAGCCACCAAGGGGCAATCAAGATGTTTTGGCTTCACTTTTGGGGAGCTGTCCATCTTTATATGCAGTCAATGGTTTGAATAAATTCGGGCAGTCGAGGCCTTTTGGTATTTTTTTCCGAGAGTGCACTTGCCTTTTTTGTTGAATTACAATAGAAAGAGACAAGCATGTAAGCACACCATCAAACACATTGTGTGAATGTTGTTGTGTAAATACTGTAGTGTAAATTGTTGGAAGGTACGCACACGGTACACTACCTTGGTAGTCTAAAGTCTTGTCTGTCTCTGTCACTCACAAGGCACAGCCCGGGTGTACAGTGCAGCCACACACCAGTGTCTAGTGAAGCTCGAAGGTCATGAGGGCGAGATCTCCAAGGTAAGTCACTGCAAGAATGGCTTCACTGCCGATACCTGTGAATAGTTCATCTGAAATGTCACTGTGGTATGAGGTGCTGTGGATTAGGTATAGTGGCCGTTGGTAGACTAGAGAATCGAGCTCACGACTGGAAGGTGGATGGTGTGTGTGTGCGTGTGTGTGTGTGTGTCACCCTGAACCCCCTTGGCGCCTTCTTGGAAGGACTCTCCCGGCCATTGCTGTGAAGAGGAATGTGTCTCAACTTGCCAAGTTATTAAAGGATAAAATAGCATGATGCTGAAACAGGAGGGACAGGAGTCCCCGCCAACGGCTGCTCTCTGCCTCCCATGTCACTTCAGGAATGACGAAGGATTTTCCAGAAACGTCCACGCTTTTGACCCTTTTAAACAGCCCGTTTGCGGCTAGTGTTTTGTGCTCTGCGGTAAACTCAAGAAACCCCTTCGAACCTTCGAGAAACATGGGGGGTTGCTTTGCACGAGGAGCCGAGAGGCTGCTTCTGTTCAGCCAGTCATAAATAGGCTGGGTGGAGGATGATTCCACAGGATTATGACACTAATCTCTCCTTAACAGGACACCTCCCCCCCACCACCCCTCCCTGATTCTTAACCCGCGAGCGTCAGTCTTCTCTTTCTCCAGTCTCTCCCGCTATTTCTGTTCTCCCCCTTTTTCCAGGGACCCACGTTGCGACGACAGACTTGCGCCATGCGCTCGACAATAAAGGTACCCGTGGAACGGATATCGGCTGATTTAGAGGACCGCATTTGAACGCGCATCCTCGCAGATTCCGCACGGCCTTCCACTGGATTCACTTACAAGCTGTTTTTTTTTATCGCTTCCCTTTTACCTCTTCCCCGGTTATTATCTTACTCTCATCTCTCCCCATTTTACTTTTCTTCCCTCTGTTCTGTTTCCATGTCTCCACCTGTCTCGAGCTCCCACTTTCATCTTGTCCCTCCGGTGCTCCGTCTCTGTCAGCTCCGTCCAGATTCAGTCTCCATTTCCTGTCTGGGGTCATTCGTTGCTACTCTGTTTGGAGCTTTAATAAAAACACTCTTTACTTTTATGGCCTTCCAGAGCCAGTATCATTTAATCATCGCTTCCTTTACCTAAGAGTACGGATAAAAAGGCCTTCGGGGCAGGATGCAGCCAGGCTCTAACCTAGTCAGCTTCAGCCATGTTTTTCAAATTACCCCCGCGAGAAAAAAAGCTTTTACCAGGTAGTGTTGCCTTAGCTTATCCTTGTGTGAACTATTTAAAGTTGGGCGATGCTGGAATATAATGCCGCTGACATGGTGAAATTGTGAAAAACTCACTCACTTCTCCCCTGTCATTTCTACCTCAGCTGGCACCACCTCCTAATCAACACTCTCTCTTCCTCATCTATCACACTCCCACACACACACACACACCTCTGCTCAATACTCCAACTCCCCTGATTCTGTCTTTCCTGGTAGATCTGCTTCAGTCCCGGGGGCAGCAGGGTACTAACTGCCAGCTCCGATAAGACGGCTCGTCTGTGGGACGTTCAGTCTGGAGTCTGTCTGCAAGTCCTGGAGGGACACACGGACGAGATCTTCTCCTCTGCCTTTAACTACGAGGGTGACGCCATCATTACAGGTAGACATTTTCCCACAGTGCACCTGACAACCGCGCGTTGTTAAAAGGTAGCCTTGAGCGGTGAAATAAAGTGTTGCACTCGACCCGTCACGAACGCTTAATTGCGAACGCCGGATGAATAACGTGCAGCTGCTGTTGGCTCCGAACAACCTTCTGTGTGACCACCTGTTCTTGTCTGTGTCCCTCCGCAGGCAGTAAGGATAACACATGTCGGATCTGGCGCTGACCTGTCCCCTGACGCACAGGTGCATCATGATACACAGGCGGCGTGACGAGGTGGCGAGGGCCGGATTCATACAGGGACATAAGGATCACACTGTTCACTATGTGTGACCCGGACTGGGTCTTTTTTTTTTCTTTGCAGAATAACCACTGAAAGATCTGTAAAGATCTAAGTCAAAGAGAAAAAAAAAAATCACATATTCTGTTTCCGCTTAAGTTCAAACCAGGAACCATTGATCCCAGTAGTCCCTGTGGCGCCCTCCAACTCTCTGGCTGAACGTGTGTCCAGCAGTTGCTATTACACATGAATCACATTCATTAAATGATATGTTAACAGTCCTAAACATTTAAAAAAAAAATATATATTCTGTCTATAGCTGACTTTTAAAGATGACATGATCTGAACAAAGCTGTGTAGAGACTTTCAGTGTATGAATTACAAGTATGTCAGGAGTTTCAGCACACATGAACTAGACTCACAAGTCCTAAACTAACTGTCAAGGCTGATAAAGGCTTTCTCCACTAATACAGTTTGTTGCTGTTCTGATACCACAACTTCATACACCTCTTTGAGACTAAATAATGTGAAATAAGGAGCTAATATAGAGCTGGGAGCTTTATCATGTCAAAATCAGATTTTATAACTAGTGACATTAACATGGATTTCTACCTACGCAGATTGTAAGGTCAAATTTGATTACAAGAACTATAAATGGTACGTGGGATGGATTTCATCGTAACTCCATTATAAACCAACAGAGGTAATCTTTTGATTCATTTGGGCCCACTGCCATGTGTTTTTCTGTGTTGTGTACTCTTTAGTTTGTTACTTGGAATTAGACTGGGCTTCTCAGAGATGCGTCTATTCATTTACAATGGAGCTAAGTTAATCTTACTGGCTCTCTGACATCCTTTCAGATAAGCAGGCTCTGGGCTGTTCACTCTGATGCTAATATTGATTAATGCATTAATAATCAGTATTAAAGTGAAATTGATAACCGATTAAGACTATTTCTATTTTACATCACATAAATTTATTGATAAATAAAAGAAAATACATTCAGTTCTACAGTGACATAGTTGACAGTTGATTTGTGTGCTTTTTTCAATACTGATAAAACACTAGAATACCACATGTAGAGAAAGATACAGACCAGATTCACATACAAATTCAACATTACAAACCTTGCCCTACCTCTGTCTCCCTGACATAGTAAAAACTAATGAGAGCAGTCCACTACCCCAAGGTGCAGCAGTTCAAAATCTACAGTATATACAGCTATCCAAAATAAACAATTCTCGTAAGTAACATGAACGACAAGATAACTTACTCAGAACTGAATTGCAAGGTCACAACAGAAGTGGAAGTGTTAGCCAACATAAACAACAGCTATATGGACATCTTGTTTACTTAAAGCAAATGTGAAATCCCATGTGGCTGCCAGGAGGAGGTTAAAGGATGGCTTACCGGGCTTCGATTCCAACAGCCTCTTTTACGTAGTCATTTCTATACAAAAGGTTTGGGTATTTAATCTCTTGTTTTGGGTAAAGTTGAACCTGGTTTTCCTTTCTTCTATCGGTACCTTGTTTATTGTTTGTTCATTTGGAATAAATATAACAAACAAACATAATTTGGTTGTGAGAGTCATTATATATTACATCTGAAGCAGTTAAAACCTGCTGACTAAAATCTTTTAAAGGCTAATTCATTCCCACTAAGAATGTCCAACCCAACTACTTACACTTTGTCTTGGGTGTGTCTTGCTAGAGCCGTGCATCTGAAAATGAAACATGCTCATATTAAAGGGAAACTTGTGTTTTAAGTCACATTAAGTGTGAGTGGGCAGTATGGGGGGATGATTTTTCTCAAGTATGCTAAGGAGGGATCGGAGTTGTGCTTTCAGTCTGCATCGAGAGACACGGGTTCGATGGTCTGGTGTGTCGAGATAGGATGGCGCACGCAGCAGGGAACGTTGTTGGGAGTGTGAGTGTGTATGCGTATCTGTGAGTGTAATGAGGAAGCCGGTCCACCCTAAAGGGTCTCCAGCAGCCAATCGAAGAGGCTGGACAGAGATCTGCCCTCTTCTTCCTCTTTCTTGTGGAGTTGACAGAACTGAACCACAGCAGTAAACAGGTCAGCGATCCTCCATGCCTTCTGAGTCACCAAATGGACCACTCTTTGAAACTGAGAAAAAAGAAAAAGCACGCACCACGTTGAATGACGACTGAATGACATTCTACCCAAATTTCAGCTAGAAAATGTATAAATATTATGATCTGTATTCAAAGAGCTTCCAAAAATGTAACCCATGTAATAGCTTTTACATAATCATGTCAGTTCTGCTGGTATAAAAGATCTGTTTTTAAAAGGGTGACCTGTCTAAAAACACAGCAGCAAATGAAGTTAACGACAATTTCCCCCCATTTTCCTTTGCAAGAGGGAATGGCCTGTAGAACAGCGTTCGGACCATATGACACTAATACATTTAAAGTAAAATAAAGACATTAGCAACAGAGAAGGCCAACCCAGCAATTGAATGGTCAGGGAAACCATATAGCATATAATGCAACATGTTATATCATATACTGCAAAAACAACAATAGGGATCATAAGAGCAATTAAGCCACATAAAAATGCAAGTCAAAAGAGAGATACCAGCGGCATTGGTACAATCAAAAATATTCAAATTACTTTAGATATTTAAGTGACAAAAAATGTGTTTCTTTTTATTTGCCGACAGCTATGCCCACCTTGGAGGCCCTATTTTCTTTGGACTTCCTTAAGTAGAGGGCAGGCAGGCCCAGCTCGGAGGCAGCAATCCACTGTAAAGCCACTCTCAGCTCTGAGTCCACACAGTCTGGTTCCAAGTCACAGTTTACCACCAGCAGCTCCCTGGAGCTGCTTCTGCTGCCAGCTGTCCGCAACGAGCAGCCCTCTGCGAGATGGAAGATGACAGTACATACTGGGGAGCATCCTCATACAGGACCAAGCGCTTTTTAATAACCTCTGTCTTCTGACATCCAAATTGTTTTATCTGATTTCTGTGATTATGTATTTATGTTTGTACATAAAAAGCAGAACTAGTAGATCACACATTGTAGCATTGTATCCAAGTTGTGTTCAAATAGTCTGAAATTCTTGCCCTCCTTGTCATTTTTCTTGACACATCTAGTGAAAGTACGCAGGAGGTCACAGAAAAAGCAAATGGTCTCCGAGTTGCACATAATCTCAACACAATAGCACCGAACAAGAACATACTGACACCAAAAACATTCATTAACTAGGCAACGTGAGGTCAAATACCCTGTGCTCAATTTTGCTACAAGACAATCTTTTCTCAACAGTAAGTCACTCAACAAAAATGATCTTTGCGTTGAGACACTTTTGGAACAATGGGCCAAGTTCAATTAGATGAACGTCCTTAATTTAGCAAGGCATAACGCTACTTTCCATGCACCTACATTTGAGGAATTAACCGCACAGAGATTGCACATAGCTTAAGTCAGTCAAGAGTCCTTGGTGTGCAAGAAGTTAACGTTGAACAAAGGGGTTGAACAAAGGACGTGTTCATAGTTAACAAAGCAAAAGAACACAAGAACACACGTGAGTCAGACTCCCTCACTCTACTTACCAGGGACACTCTCCTTACTCCCTGCCAGGTGGCCTTTCTCTGTCTCTTTGCTGTGAAAAAATAAAATAAAATAAAAAAAAAACCTTTGAAAGGTGTCTATATATATACAGTATATATGTAAAATGATGTAAAGTGATGTAAAAGATGGCAACTTGAATAAAGGCAGAAAGTTGGCTGAAAAAATTCACAAGACAAGTGTAGTATACTGCTTTTTTTCAGCCACAACCATTTTAAACAATTTTCTCAAAACCCTCTTTGTCCTTCAGGAGTTTAGGGTTAATTTAGGGTTTAAATTTAGAATTATAATTATATATCATAATTATCATCAATAAAAATCCAAAGATAATTATCAAACATATTGATAGATAGATACAGACATACTGTATAGATAGATAGGCAGAGAGACAGACAGACAGATAGATAGATAGATAGATCAATCACATTATTATCAACATTAGAATGACACCATAATAAGAACTGATGGTCTGTCATATAGATGGTTTGTTAGTGCTTTGGCCTGTCAGTCACCTGTGTGCGCACACTTTGTCTCTATTAGAAAAAAAGACATTGTTACTGGCATCAGAGCGACACCGTAATGAGAAACACGTCGGCAGCGCGTCTTGTTTACCTGATCACTGTGCTCTGGGTAGGCACGTCAGAAAAGGCGTCCAGGTCCGCCAGGCCCAGGCTGGATGCGCTGCTGGTCCCGTTTCTGTAAACCAATAAAAAAACAAAAAAAAACAACAGAGAGCATCATTCACATCATGTCTCGAGACGTCTGACACGACCGCTGACTTGTGACGAGAACAATAACGAGGCTCGGTGATGCAGACCATGTCGTTCATTAGCCGGTGATTAACATATAAATAGCAGCTGCAGCTGAATCGGACACTACCGGTGGGAGGCCGGTGGCTTGTGGCTGGCGGCGAGCCCGTCCGGAGTATGAGGATGAGGAGAACTGGCGGGAGTTAAGACGGGGAGGGAGCGCGGGCTGGGTGGGCGGCCGTGTCCCTGTGTCACAGCATGAAGGCAACCAGGGGATGAGGTGGAGGCAAGGAAGTAAGCAGGTGGATGGAGAGGTTACG
>OMKK01027939.1:42670-56771 GCA_900302305.1 Polymixia japonica
ACGAGTCTGAAACCTTGTACTTTACGTCAGTGCTCAGCTGGGAAAAGTCAGCTTGGGTAACAAAGGCCTCAACCTCTGCCAGCACAGTGTGAAGGTTTTCAGGCAAGGAAGGAGGAGTATTGACATTAGGAGCAGCTGAGCATAACGCATCATCTTTGCTTGGAATATCAACTTCAGCTTTATCTCTGTGGAGGAGACCCTCTACGACATCATTGTCAGGGCTATCCTGTTCAACCTTTAGGTTCAACTGAACATCCATTCCAGATGATTTAGTTCCTGAGTTTTTTTGAAGGTTCAAGGTATTCGTCACCTCACCTAATGACTCAGCAGCTATCTGGGGAGGGCCAACGTCTGATTCATAAGGCTCTACGTCCATGTCCACTCTACTGTGGGGGGAGTCATAGTCGGGGATGTAGGGTTTGATGTCCAGAACTGGGGTACCAGCGATCATGTCGATGTCCGACAAGTGTATTGTATCACCTGTAAAATGTTAAGTTAGAAACCTCAAGTTAGAAATTTGACTGTTTCACAGAGCTCACCACATTGGCTAGTAGCCTGTGTATAACCCCTTAAACTGGCAATATATCTCTTTCATTGCAAACAGAAAGAACAATAGTGTGACAATTGCAGTGTGGCAAGCCAAACTGAGGTTAACATGAACATGTTGCCATTTCTACATTCTGCCAAACCTGTGACAACCATGAAAAAACATGAATGCACAAATATATGACTCATGTTTTCTACTGAATGCTGTGGGTATTGTTTTGTTCATAATACTTACCTACAATTCTATCCAGCTTAGCCAGAGTTAGGCCCAAGGCATTGGGTCGGTGGGGACTACGTGTGGAGTACACCCCAACCCTTTGACCATTCAGTCTAGGAGGCTTAACTTTGGCTTTGTAACTCAGGTGCCCATTTTTGTGAAAGAGGAAGATGACCCTGTAGGAACCAAATAGAAAAAAAATGACATACATCAAGTTAGTGCCACCTGAAAGTTTAAATGACAGTAGGCAGTTTCACTGTGGATTTGCTATTTTGAGATAGCCCTCTCATGGGAGTCAGGGAAGGCAAGGGGACAGGGGAGGCAAAACTGTTTCACATACTTAACAGCTTACTGCAAATATTGTTCAACGTTTGAACTTTAACATGCATTCACAAAAACGTACTAAAAATGCCCCCCCCCCCAAAACACACACACACAAGAAAAATGAGTTTGACTTTTTGAAATTACTTCTGCTAAATTCTAGACTGAGTAAGGTATACTGGAGAAAAGTATAAAATTATAAAACACATATGTGACCTACCAGACATGGGAGTAGTGTTCAAGGCCCACCAGAGCATGTTCAGGGTTATTGAACACACTCTGCTTAACACGCAGCATCGCCCTGGATGGGCCACAAATGGTGGGCTGCCTGGGCGTCCCATTCTTCACAGAGAAACAGGAACTAATATAACCAATAGGGACTGTCTGTATATTTCCTGTAATGTCAAACAAATAAATTAACTAATATATTGAAGAGGGATTGGTAAGGGATTAGGGTTGCTATATTTGAACTTCAATTAGACTTTTACTAGTATTTACACATAATTGCCAGTTTCAAGAACTGAAATATTCTTCATTCATTTCCTATTTCCATAAGGAAATGTAGCCTTGAGGAACTCTTCTGCTTAAGTGATAAACTAGAAATTGAAACTAGGGAACCAAATTACTGAAACTGAATGTATTTGTGCAACTAAGCCTGTTCGCAATTCACTCCTGCCCCGATTCTTACCTTGTTCTAGTGCAATCTGTGCTGATCGTTCTGTCTTTGGTGGTTGCGGTGGTTGGTGTTTATCAATTTCACTCGGTCTAATCGTTGATACAATAGACTGGATGGAGGTCATATGTTTGCGATGAGCTCTAACTGCACTGTCCAACAATTGCCTAAAAAGCAAAGGGAAGATATCAAACTGATGTCATCTCTCGATATATCCCGCTAGTTACATTAGATGTTGCAAACATACCTGAGATTCTTGATTTCTTTCCGCATCACAGAAACTTGCTGACTCAGCTTCTTGACGTGTTCGCCACAACAATCACACAATGGAAACATCTTAATAGCAAAGATTTCTAAAATCACAGGTAGGGCTGATCAGCTCTAAGCTGCTAAAATAAAAACAAACACGTGTGATTCGCTGAATGCGGAAGCGCCAAGGAAGCACGTGACTTCTTGTTGGCCAATCAGTACGCTTTCACGTGACACTGTACTGTCCTACTACTAAGTTCAGCAAGAGCTCATTGCAATACTTCATTTATATGTGGTAATGTTTTGTAGTTGTAGGAAGAAGAGCACCAATACCGTTATTATGAATTATGCATGCATGTTGTAAATGTCACTGATATGTTGCACCGTGCTGCATTTACTGCATTTGAACAGAGGATAGCGTTGAGTAAACGCTCTTTACATTTTATCAGGCATAGGTAATAATGATGATGATGACGACAGTTAAACGTGTCAAAAATCAGGATTCTTTTATTATTGACGTTGAATAACTATTCAACAAAATTCAACAAAACAAATAAAACCACAATTATAAAAACAGTTACCTCTGATTGAAAAACAATTTCTTTGAAATAGAAGCCGGCACAAATCGCTATATACTTAATGCAAAATATATTAAACAAAATAAACTGTATAGGCAGCACAATAAAGCAAAAATGAGAATAAATAAGTATTCAGTTTTGGTTTTAATGCATACATGTTTTATAATCATCTGCAATGCAAGTAGACTTCATGTTTGTTCTCATCAACTAACAGACTGCATACTAAAATGTGCTTACCAAAATACTCTTCCTATGCATGTATGGTATGTAGTTTGGTATGCATCATTGCGTGAACAGAGGCAGTATCTGAAAGATGTATTTTATAATTAATTTCCTGAGAGATTTTCTTGTGGAGGAGGTGGAGATGATAGTGTTGGACTTGAGAACATTTTATTTTGTTCAGGCATGTTGAGAGATGCTTCCTCGCTCAAATCTAGAAAAGATAGACAGTATATAGGTGAGGTGAATACAAATCCAGATAAAATACTTTTAGTCATAAACTAATTAATAGTCCAACCAAAGTCTTAAACTTTGGTTTGTTTTCTGTTACATACGATACAGTCTATCCACACCCACAGTCACACCTCCCCTAATACCTTGATGTGTACCTTTGTTTTGAGATGAAGAGATGTCCTCCTCCTCATCTGGGCCCAAGTCTTCAATTAGGACTTGGTCAAGGGCCTCTCTTCCCTTCAACTCAGCGTAAAAGACCTCTTCCTGAGTAGGAGCTAAAGAAAGGGTAGGGGCAAGAGGTGGGCCAAATAAAGGGGCTTGAGATAAGGCTATAGCTGGGGTTAAAGCTGGATCTGGAGCTGGTGTTGGGGTAGGATCTGGGGCTGGTGTTGGGGCAGGATCTGGGGCAGGAGCTGGAGCACTATCTGGGGCTGGTGTTGGGGCAGGAGCTGGAGTAGTATCTGGGTCTGGGGCAGGAGCTGAAACAGGAACTAGGGATGAAACAGGGGCTGACAAAGGAGTAGGGGCCAGGATGGGAGCTGGAGTAGGAGCAGGGGCAGCAGATACATATGCTGGCTGAGATTCCAGTGGATCACGGACAACAGGAAATAAGGGGGTTAAAGAGGCCAATGTTTCGGCTGGGAGTACTTCCTCAGGTTCAGGCAGCACCACTACCCCAGGAGCTTCTGAAGCCAGCGCTGGCTCCTCCTGGCCAACAAGAATCACCGGCGCAATCTCAGTCTTCTTTGGCCTCCCTCTCTTCCCTGTGCTGCTCTTCTCCTCGCCCCTTGCTCTTTTCCTCCTGCTCTCCATCCTGCCAGAGAAGAATGAAATGTAATCAACCTCAACAGTGGACATTGATACAGCTCTTTGTGATACTTTTTCAGTGCTAATAGTGCAAAGTCCTTGACCTGGATCTAGGGAGTCAATAGTTAGAAATACCAAAGCAACCTTTGGTTTCCTCTTGCTCCATATTCAATATAAACCATGGGACTGATAAGCAAACAGACTGCTGATAATAAATGTTTTCTACACTCACTGTAAAGCACATTGTGCAGTAACTTACACCCATGTTAAAAAGCACAGTTGAGTTTGTCAAATTACTGTGCCTTACAAGAAACTCATGCTTCCATTTTTCCTCTCCATTGTCTCAATAATAAAAAATGATTGTAACGCTATACTGTACTGTCTAATCACTTAATACTAACGTCATTAGATAAACTATTATAAAGAATGGAGATGGTCACGCAGTACTGAGCAAACACTGGTTACCCCAAATATGTTTAACTTTCACTGTAGTTTACTGTCCTAACATTGACTGTTCTATTCTATAAATTTACCCATAAACCCACTGGTTAGTTTCCTTCTCCTCTGCCTCGGCCTTTCTCTTCCTGAGAAGATCTCTGTCCCGCAGTCGCCGACGGATCCCACCTATAAAACAGCAATCCAGTGAAACTAGACTAACAACTATATTAAAGATACGTACAACTATTTACCCTTACTGTCCCGGACTCAATGCAAAATATATGAACCACATGTTTGACAGTATTTGACATCGTTAGATTTCACAAGCTTTACACATGTCTCACTAATGTGACTGAGTGATGGTGTTTAAAGACTTGATTTATAGTGGCTATGTCTGCCAACAACAGACTTGAATGGGATGACATATTAAAGCTTGTGACTGAAGATGTATACCAAGTGCACACTAAGTTTTACAACACTAAATGTTCTATTCCTCTCTTATTTGTAGTAATACAGTTCTGTAGTTGATTAAAAGATTAGTGTCTCAATTTGCTATAAACCACTAGAAGTGAGAGTAAATACATAATACCAGTACATCTAATTGAAACAGTCTGCAAATACACAGCTAGACTGTTACTGCACATGTATTGATATATCTAGACCTGTGAATTAATCATGTATTAGTCCGAAACTTAATTTCAAAACAAACAAGCAAAGTTCAAAGTTACCTTGGTTGTCATCAGGACTCTTATATTCCAATTCTGGTTTCTCTTTTTGCAATGCCTCCTCCATTCTAAGTCCTGGTACAAATGAATTCAACTCATTGAGAGCGGGCAGGCGCAAAAAAAAGTAGATAAAAATGAGTTCTGACTGTTTTCAATTCCCACCCCTAAAAGAATTATCTGGTTAACCATTACCATAATGCTGGGAGAGTTCTTGCAGCTTTACTCTTATCATATTTGTGAAGGTGGAGGAGTTGGCACAATACTGGCAGCAAAAAACGGACTTCAATGGGGTGTGAGAGTAGTATGCATTCGGTTGTAAAGTGTGTGTCGTTGTGTTAATGGAATGAACACCTGTAACTTTCTAGACTATTACCAAAGGTAAGGCAGATGGCCTGCATATCAAATGGTGTCCTCATTAACATGACAAACAGAATGAAAAATAAAACAAAAACTTTTTGGTGCATATGTACTGTATGTGCGTGTGTTGAGTGTGTGTGTGTGTGTGTGTGTGTGTGAGAGAGAGAGAGAGAGAGAGAGAGCGTATTTGCGTTTGAACAGGTTCAAACCGGGTTAGATATACAGATGTGAGCCTTGAAATAGCTAGCAGCAGACAGTAAAAATAAAAGCAGCTGAGTGCAACGCTGATGCTTAGCAGTGGGAACGGTCGGCTTTGACTGAATTTGGGCAATTATTCAATGTCCACATTTGTCTAATGGTGTGGGAAGGAAGCCAAGCAGGTAGGGGAAACAGTTAATTTGATCTGAATATGGAATTAGGTGAGGTAATTGGCATTCCAAAGGACTACATATTCTTTTAGGCACACAATATTCACCCCAGCATGCAGTGAACACACTAAACACACCTTTAGGTCTTTTATCTATCCCTTAATACTCTTTTGTTCTCTCCTTTCAGAACACCTTATTGTCCGGGGACAAAATAGGAAGGTTACCACAGGGCCAAAACCTTAGACACTATGAAAGCAAGCATAAAATCCTGTCTTCGACAGTAGAGTAAGGGCATGCCCATCTTATCTCATAGACGGGGAGCTGTTAGATTTTGGGGCGTGCTCTCAATCTTCTCACAGCACATTGAGGCCTGAGGTCTGTATTTGAACGACTCAGAAAGAGCGGCTGCCAAACAGAATAAATAACACTTAACTGCGGACTGCTTCCCATACTGCTGGAAAACTGTTGAGGGCCCCTTGTTATATTCACTCTATTCTGTTTAGTAGGAGGTTAGTGCAAATCAATCTTCAATAGCGTGTATTGACCAACACCCCAACACACACACACACACACAATTCTAAAATTATAGCGTGAGCATGATAACTTGTTCACTGTTAATTACATTATTGTCCATTGCGGTAAATATTTATCAAGTGGATTCTGTTTATACATTTTTAGGGTAGCGCTGGTACTGGTTGTGCATGACAGAAGTGCAATCTTAAATTCACAAACTTTGTAACAATCCTACATACTGAGCAGGTTACAGTCAAAGCATGCTCTGCTTACTTAAAATATAGCTTCTAAATCTCATTTTGCAAGAGGATACAATGCAAAGTATTATGCCCTCCCTCTCAGAGATAAAGTGACTACAACTCTATTGGAGAAGGGAGAGACTTGTGTAGTACAACTTGTCATGCTAGGTAAATTCATTTTAACACAAAAAATACTTAAAGCATTTAAAGAGAATAAGCACAGCCACACACACTAACACACAATTTAAACTACCTTGAAAAATGAAGGCGAACACCAGTACTTCCAATATTAGACCCCACTGGTCAAATGACTGAACAGACTCGACACAGTAAAGTCCTCAGCTGATAATACTCAAACAGCCACATGCATACCTATATGTACCACCCAAATATGAGCATCTTCCTATGGGGCTGATTAAAATCAGCAAGAACTGTTACAGCCAAAGGGAGAAAAGTTATCAGCCCTACACACACCCATGCTGTTGCACAAGAAAACTCGTGAGTTTGAGGAATGTCCAAATAGATATTACAGTGCCCTCTCCTGGTACAGTATCTCAACTGCTAAAGACTGATGTTAAAATAGTTTAATGTACAATATAGTACAATTTTATTACAGGTCAAATACAGGTTGTGTGAAAGCTTTAAATGGAATTTCCAGTATTCAATAAACCAACCTTGCCTGAATTGTTTTCCCTTGTACAGCACAGGGAGTTAATTAAAATTAAATTAACCATCAAAAACAAGGTGTTTTTAAGCATCTTTTAAGGTAATACAATCCCCATGAACCACACCAGAATTTGGCAGACCCCTCTCCACTCTCACTTTGATATATCGCTGATTCATAATTTACATTTTTTTTATTTTTTTTTTATTCTATTTGATGGGGTTTCTGAGGTATAGTTGTGGAGGGAGGCACACAAGACTACTTCTGCTTGAGGGATCTTGGGTCTAAGCAGGAAGTAATGGGGGGTGGGGGGTGGGGGGAACACACCATGTGCATGTACAATGCTCTCTTTACGGCAAACCAAATTCACACCCTCTGCCAGCCTGTCTTAAAAGGAAAAGATGATGTGTATGAACTGATTTAAGATACTACAAAGTCAAATAAGTTGTTACGCAGTTTATTGATCACATTTCAAACAAAGATTACAAATTCAGTGTTCACTGGGTTACAATTCAAATTGTGCATTCTAAAAAAAAAGGATGGAATATGATAACTTCCCATTCACAGGCAACAGGTAGTGTTCTAACAATATTCAAAACAGGGCTTTTTATGATATTGGATGACTAATGCCTAATTATGTAGCAATAACAATTCAAATACAGAAGTCATAGTTACCATAAACTTTATTTAATCAAGCAGACCAACTAGTGTCTAGTGTTAACCATATGACCTACTTTATTCATTTCTAAATGGACTAATGGCCTTATTTTACACTATTTTAATAAGTTGTAAATGTGTAGGAATTGTTTTCGTCAATATCGTCAAACTGACTGAAAATTAGAAGTCTCAGATTTTCTGTCTACATAGTATAGCACTTTCCTTCCAGAAATAAATTGCACCATAGCACTGTTTCGAGGCAGCGTCATGTTTTGTGACTGCATAGCCTTTTTAAAAGGCGATGGGTGTATCTGGACAGAGGTGGCGCTATTGAGCATGTATTTTGTTTCAGTCCCGTTTCCCTCCATGGTTTCTCCTCTCGCCGACTAACTTAGCGTTTGGCTCAGTTCATTATACAGTCCCATATTCTCCCTCCATTAGGGCATCTATCTGCCTTTGGACTGAAGATTCCTCCAAAACCCAAGAGAGAAAAGTTAAACTTTCATAGGGCACGATGGACATGAAAAAGAGAATCCACTTGGAGCTAAGAAACAGGACACGGTCTGATGTAAGTCGTGCTTTTTTAAACCAAACCTTAGTTTTCTGGCTAGCCTTGCTAGCTAGCTTGCTACTTTTTTGCTTTCTGAGTGACCTGTGTAGCTAACGTAATGGTGACCACATGGGCTTTAGGTTATGTTTCTCATTTATTAATAGGGCGGAAAATACTCGCAACAAGCTTAATCTATTACACTGTTCTAGGTTGGGCGTGATGGGGCAACAAGACGAGAAAAGCTATAACGTTATTCAATCGTTACTTTCAAAAGCCGATTCTTCAGCTTGCTGGCATTATTGCAGTGTTTTAACCGTTTCGCAGCCTCCTTGGTCGATGCTGCACACACGGTTCAGCTCGATTCCAACGTTGTGGCTCAATTTGTAAACTTCTATTTACATCGGTGTTTTAGGATAATTGCCTTTCTACGATGCGTGTGGTATTCACGGAGTGGTTTATTTTATATAGACCTCGGAAGCCATGTTTGTGAATAGCGTAACTGCTAAGATGGGGCGCCTTTATTAAAATGCACTTTAAACTCTTGTGCATCGATATAAGATCGAGATTTTGTATCATGTAACGTTAAACGGATAGTTCCCGATCACGAGTAAGGTCGATTTCTTTAGAGTAATTTACAAGACCTATATTCAGCTACGCCAACAAAAAAATAGTCACTTGGTTCACGAGTCATCCATATCTTCACCAATTAGTAAGCCACTGTAACAATAACCGTAGCATAATATTTATACGCATACTAGAGCTACTGCTTCATCCAGTAACGTCGTGATTGTTTATATATTTAGCCTGCTTCAATCAACAGAAGTTGTATAGGGAGTGTACAGTAGGCTAATTCCGTCAAATATGTAGCCTACACCCTTGCACAGTACACGCCACCATTGCTTGTTCTAACAATCACGAATGTGGCATTCATAAACGTGTTTATCTTTTTGCAAGTATGCCCTTAAGTATAATGATCGGATGGTTCGTTTGAGTACAAATCATCCAGACAGCGGTCAGCTAGTATTTTGTTCCCGCCATATTACCCCCTTTGCTACAATAATAAAAGGGATCCAAATACACCGCATTGTACGCGTAGAACGACAAAAGACCACGACTCTTTCTTTCGCTAAATGCCCTTATGGGCTAAACTTAACATTGCTTCTAGTCTGTGAGTAATTAGTTTGTTGGTCGACGGATCATGAAACAACCCAGCTTTGCTCGAACGACACGAGACCCGTGCACCGCGCGCGACGCGTGGGCAGCCAAAACTCGACGTTCGGCGTTTCTTTGCTTCTCATGCAGAAAAAATAATACAAATTGGCATTGAAAATCGCAATTAAGCGATGTGTAAATCACGGTATTACTACCCGTAAACATCACTTCCCTATCGAAGTGTTCAGAGAACTGCATACTGTGTCTCAGGAATCGCCATGTTGTCATTCTGTCGTCTTTGAAGCTCTGGAGAAAGGAACTCTCTCCATCTTTGTTTTTTACTAAATTTCCGTTCTGAATATTTCCTTCGCCGTTCGAACTCGAACGATGATACAGTGTAACGAATAGTCATATCGGTCGTTCGATCGACGACGAGGCGTTCCATTTCCCCATAAAGATGGTTTTCAGATTTAAAAAAAAAACAAAACAAAACCCATCTACTAAGAACATTCTCAATCCTTCCCGTTGCTGTTGGGCGGCTAATGGCGGGCAGACAAACCTTTCCTGCAGCTCCTCCACTGCACGGCAGCGTTTAAAAGGGCAATGGCTAGCCTGTAGCGAGCTTGCTAACAAAAAAATCATTGCATTTGTCATTAGTGACTGCATCAGCAGGCCAGGGGAAGGTAGAGCTGCTCTTCCTCCTGGCAGCTGTTTGAAAGAGCCGAACAACTCTTGTGCTTGGACCAAATAACACAGTACAACACAACTCTCCCGCTGTTGTAGATAGTGTGGCATTTTCGGTGTTTACTTTGTCCGCGTAAAGAATCACGATCTTTGACGTTCGACGAGAACTTTTTTTTTTTTTTGTAACATTTTGTCAAACGCCGAATTGCGCGACTTGTAACAGAAGACCTGTTACTCGCGTTAACTCCGCCTTCGGATATGTTGCTAGAACATTTTGTGTGTTAAGTGTTTTATATTTTGCACATAGTGGAGATGAAAAAACCGTTGAATAACAAAGCACCCTGACCAAACACCCTGTGTCCTTTGGCAAGCTCGTCTTCTCCATTACTCTTGGTTTAAACTTACATTTTGTAATCATTAAAAAAAAACAGTTTACACAGTATTAAGTGTTCAGGTTATTTATGTCAGTTTTGAGTGCAAGTATAGTTTCAAAGAAAGCATGAAACAATAATGAATCTTTGGTTTTATTTAATTGCTTTTCTATTCCAGGTACGAGAACTTGTTCTTGACAATTGCCGATCAAATGAAGGAAAAATTGAAGGCCTCACAGTTGAGTTTGTCAACCTGGAGTTCCTCAGTTTGATAAATGTTGGCTTAATGTCAGTCTCCAACCTGCCTACACTAGGAAAACTCAAAAAGGTAAAATGATGTTGCACCTTCATTCCCTTGTAGGCTTTTTGAATTTGTCATGATGAGAGCTAAGTGGAAGCATAATATTTCCTCTTACTTTCTCTTACAGCTGGAGTTGAGTGACAACAGAATCAGTGGTGGCCTTGATGTTTTAGCAGAGAAACTTCACAACCTCACACATCTAAACCTGAGTGGCAACAAACTGAAAGACATCAGCACGTTGGAACCATTGGTACGTGTTCCAACATTTTGGTAGAGGCCATTTGAAAGCAACACTTGCCACTCTTGACTGCCTGCACACTTGCATATCGTACATATTGACTCTCACCTATTGCAGAAGCTGTACTTTTAGCATCTCATCTCACCTTTTAAAGACATTGGATTATTATAAGCATAAATGTTTGGTATACTGAGCTACAGTGTTTACTTTACATTCTTTCAGTGTTGGTGGAGACTGTCTGCTTAAAAACTACACCCAAAGCTACAAAACAAATGTATAGACAATAAAAATATCATCTGGCTTTATTGCTCAACCCGCCCTAGAAGATAACAATTGCAATTAAAGCACAATTAGCCATATATCATGAGATAAATATCCAAATATGAGTCATCTCGGCAACCTAATACTCTCTGTTCCACATTAACAAAAACACAAAGTACATGCTTGCTAATGTTGAAAGTGAGTGCACACATCTGCATAGTAGCATGAACAAAGAGGAAAGATTGCAGCAACAGCTCCTCAACTTACTTCCTCTCTGCATTCGTTGTCAATAGAAAAAGCTGGACAACCTGAAGAGTTTGGACCTGTTCAACTGCGAAGTGACGAACCTGAACGACTACAGAGAGAGTGTGTTCAAGCTGCTGCCCCAGCTGACCTACCTGGATGGTTATGACATGGAGGACAGGGAAGCCTCCGACTCTGACGGAGAAGTAGATGGAGACGGCGTAGATGATGAAGATGATGAAGGTACGCTGATTTTACTTTCTCAGAAAAGACACAGATGCGTTTTATTTGAGGCAGGGGGGTAATCTGGAGTTACTTGTTATCGTTGGATGTAGTGTGTACATTCGTGCCGTTGAATAGTTTGAGAAAAGTATGCTGCATGAATGAAAATGGGAATACAATTTAAAGTCAATACGCAACTAGTCAATTTTATTGTAAGGACAGTTACATTTGGTGTGTGTGTGCGCACTCGTGCGTGCGTACATGTGACGTACGTGTGACGTACGTGTGTGTGTGTTGTGATCTCAGCTTCATTGTGCTTTCAACTTATGCTTTTTGGTTTTGACTTTGTTTTGCAGAAGGAGAGGAGGAAGAGGAGGAGGATGGAGAGGACGGAGAGGAGGAGGACTTTGATGAGGAGGAGGAGGATGACGAAGATGAGGAGGAAGTAGAAGGAGAAGAGGATGATGATGACGTCAGTGGAGAGGATGAGGTAAACACTTGTTATTGTTTGGTTCAAATTCTTTCTATCGGGTTTGGAGTTCAGAGGTATTGTTCCTGCTGATTTTGACTGATATTTTTTTGTTCATCAAGGAGGAGGACTTTGGTCAGGATGGTGAAGTTGATGATGATGAAGAAGATGATGATGATGATGAAGATGGTATGTATCATCCCTTACGGAATTTCAATCAAACTCTTAGTGCTGAGGACACATCACATGTCTTTTACAGATTATCATTGTGGTATAAGAGGGGTCTTAATCTCATGGCTCTCAATCAATTTGAACACCCTGTGTAGCCCTCCCAATTACTTTAAAGGCCCACATGATTGATTTTTGTGTTTTTGAGCTGATACGTGGTTTCCCACAACAAATCAAGTCCGAAAATGTCAATTATGAGAAAATTCAATTTTCTAAGCAGAACCAATAACGATTTCCCACATAACATGACGTATGTTGTGTCATGCTGTCATGTGACTAGACAACTGTTTGTAAAGTTATATATCTGAATGACCCACACCTACCTTAGATTTTGAGAACTGCACCTTTGCTACATCATTTTGGGAATTGCACAAGTACTGTTGGTGCGTGGGGTGAGGGGTTCAAATGCTTAGTTACTCTTTGCTTCTGTTCTGAGTTTTTTATTAGTTTGGTTTGTACTTTTGGTTAGTTTAGTTTGTTTTTTGATTTGATTTGTTTTGGTTTGGGGTTTTTTAAACTGCCAGAAATAACAAGTGGAGTGGGTCTTTAAACTTTGGATTTTCATGGCACATGTCAAAACTATTTTTTTAGAAGAACAGACACCATCAGTATCCAATTTAGATTATTTGAATTGTACAGTGAAGCGTTTACATTTTCTCCACAAGCCTTTGGCTTGTCCATATACATTTACAAACATAGGGGTACGTACATATATGGGGTACGTTCATATCTGTTTGCACAAAGAAACAATGAAGGCTAAGGAAGTTGGGGGTTGGTAGTAATGTGCTGGCAGCGTGGCCTCATGGTAGGAAAGACCGTCTCAGAGGACATGGATTCATCTCCCTGTGTTGGCAAGCATCTTCCCTGCTCAAGTGTCTTGGAGCAATACACTGAATCCCTATCAGGTCCAGGGTTGTTCTGCAGCTCATCCTGTGTTCTGACCTTTCTGGAGGTGGGCGAGCATAAGGAGATCAAAGAATTGGTACCTTATTACATCAATGACTAGTGTAGTGTTCCCCAAGCCAGAGTTCAGGTCCCCCCTGGGCCCTCCAAAGACCCCATGGAGACACGATGTCGAAACACATTCCTTATTTTAGGCACACATCAGACTAGACCTGACACTACTTTTATATTGGGCACATAATTCTATAGTTTTCGGTTCTGCAGATGAGATGGCAGTAGAGAGGGAAACCTGTAATCAGTTTAGCAATTTTTAAACAATATCACCCCCTAATGGTGTTCAAAGGGGCCCCGGAACCTACAGTAAGAACCACTGGTTTAGTTTGTTACCTTCTGTCCCTGCTTCCTCTTCACACCTGACATGATAAGAAAGGTTGAAAGAAGTCAAAAACATTTGGTGTCAAATGACCGTTATTTCCTTCACCTTAACTGTTTTCCCGTTACATCAGCTGTAACAGCCTTTCCTTTCCTTCCCCACCCCTCCCCAGAACCAGAAGCTGGAAAAGGCGAGAAGAGAAAGCGAGATCCAGAGGATGAAGATGACGACGACGACGACGAAGATGACGATTAAGAGCAAAAGAAATGATAACGAGAGCCTATCGAGTTACCAACCCCTT
>OMKK01027953.1:1602-24497 GCA_900302305.1 Polymixia japonica
TCTCTCTGTCTCTCTCGCTCCCTCTCTCTCTCTCTCTCTCTCTCGTATCTACAAATGCATACACAACAAGCCGGTCCGTAGCAGAGCATAGCGAATTATGATTTTTGCATTTTCAATTATTTTCAAAAGTCATACTCCAACAGGCTGCCAGAGAAAGTAGCAGTCTTCAGCTCTGTCACACACACACACACACACACACACACACACACACACACAAACTTGAAACATGACACATTGCAAAACTTGTCCCTTTTTCTGTCATGAAAAAATAAAGTTATGCTTTTTTTTTTTATTTGAGTTTGATTGCATTATCTGTCATTCACACAGATATTTACCACAGATATTGTAGAACATGATGTCCCCGTGTGTGTGTGCACATTTTACAAAGGCATTGTTGATGCACTTGAAATTTAAACAAAACCTTGTTTCATGTGATTGCCAGCCGCATCAGATCACTAGAGTCAAGGAAAATTAGAAACAAATGCGCCCAACAAAGTCGTGTCTCATGTGAAAGAGAGGCTCTTGTAAAATAGTCTACCGCAACAATGCAACGTTCCTCTGAAGTCCTCATGAATGTGCCCCCATTGATCTCTGAATTGACTACAACTGTACAGGCACCAACAGCATTGGCTCTATGCATCCCTCCACCCTCCATCTCTGGGGCCTCTCCGTTCATAGCTGTGACCAGCTTCAAGCCTTGTTGTGGGTACTGCTGTCCCCCAGCTGGCTGAGTATCAGCCTGTCAGTCCATGTGGCTTGTCAGAAGTTTTGTTTTGCTGTTTCTGTGGTTGTTTAGAGGAGGATGAGGTTAGGGGGTTTTTCAAATAGAGAAACATTTTTCCCTTCGTGTCCCACACTTGCTATGTCCCACCCCGAACCATTTTCTCTCTCTGCCTGTCACTCTTTGTCTCTATCTCAGACCGGCTACTATGAATGAGGTCCTGTAGGCAGTGCTAGCTTCATCCGAGATTAAATGGAAACCTAATACAGACTACTTTTCTTCTCAGAGAGATACTCAAGGGAAAAAAACACAGTATAAAGATGAATTAATCCGATGAAGACCAAACACAATCAAGCCTTCAGCTGATTAGGCACTTTGAGAGCAAGCCCCAATATGATTCATAGAGGAGAGTCTTTTCCTTGGTCCTCTCTGAGAGGCTGCATGGGGACTGTATGGTTGGTTATAAATGGCCCTGGCTTCTTTCAAGGAAAGGAGAAGATACTCTTAACTCCTTCGCTACTTTATCATGTGCTTCATGCATCAATGGCGTGGTTTTGAAATCGAACAGAACACAAAGCAAATACAATAATCCAGCTGGAAACAGGAGCCATTTGAAGGCACCTGGGATCAAGACAAGACTCTCATTACTAAGGGTTATCATCATGCCTGATAAAACTCCAAACACTTCATTTTCTGTTTATGGTTTTTACTTCACCGTTGCCATTTTATGGTGGTTAAGTGGTTAACACTTATTCAACACTTATTCCCTGGTTTAAACAATGGTAATTGATAACAGGAATGAAACGAGCTCAGCCTGTCTTCTGATGATGAATATATGGACTGCAGGTTGGATGCGTTAGGTGTGGACTCTCCATAGGAGGCTTGACCTCTTGCTTTCCCAGAGGGAGGAGCCTTAAGCTCATTATTATTACCTTCATTATTTCAAACAGCAGACCAGATGCTAGAGCAGGAAGGGGGCCCAGTGCACCCAACAGGGATCTGAGGCACCTGATTGGTCAGAGGGAGAGGAAAGGTCTGGAGGTCAAAGGGTAGATTCTTCCGGAGAGGAGATACCATCTGCCCGATGCTGACTATCTCGCTTCTCACTGTCTCTCTGACATTACATCCCATTGCTGCCATGAAGAATTTGAGAAGACGAGCCCACTGATCTCAATGTGCTCCTGAACGCGGCTTTAGCATTTTAGCTCCAACAAAAGGGATTTAGCGACCATAGAGATATTAAGGTTACAAAATTCCACTCTCATTTGCATGTTACATGCGGTGTGTGCTGCTGTGTTTGTGAATATAAATAATCACCTAGCTTCTATACTTGTTCTGTCTTATTGACCCTTCTGACAAATGTTCCCGGGCCCTGCATAGTTCTGCACATAAATTAGATGCTTGCTCTGATAAGGCGAGGTAAGGTTTATTTGTATAGCACATTTCAACAACAAGGCAATTCAAAGTGTTTTACATAAAACATTAAAAGCATTAAGACAAAGTGCAAAAGAAACACATTATAAAAGGACATTATTAAAGACTTGGAAATAAAACCCACTTGATTAAAATAAGTTAAAAATAAAGATGAAAATAGAATACATAGAATGCATTAAAATAGAATACATAGAATGCATGACATCACACCCCATTTGAAATAGGGCTCCCAGTGGATCTGAACATATAGATATATTTATATGTGTACTGTATATATCTTAGCTTGCAGGAAATCCATGATCTACTATGAGAGTTAAGCCTGACAGCAGACGTAGTGTAACAATTATGACAGCAGCTTGCCAAATGAGCATGTTCTCCCATTTTCCACAGGTCAGGGGTCTTTGCTGCTCGAGGAATCCTTTTTCTTTTGCTAGAGCAGCAGCAAGCACAGTGGAACTCACAGGTTGGACAGCATGCACTTATTAGATATCATGGGAGCAGATTCTGTATCGGTGAGAGAGAGCATCCACGAGGAGAAAAGAGTCACCTACTTTGATTAATAGATCTCATTTTCAGTTTGATTTATGACACCCTTCCACTTTTTGTACAACATTTTTTTTAAAGATTGCCCCCTATGTAAATGATTTGCGTCATCAAAATTGTGCTTTTGCTGATATCAGTGAAGGACTTTCTTGCTTGCTCTTTTGCTCTCTCGTATGAATGTTCATAGGCGTGTGATGGAAAGAATTCAGAGAAGAGGAAAATAAATCCCTCTGCACCACTTCCTTTGGCAGGAAATTGTGTCTTTGATCTAAGCCGCCGCATCCGTATGGTCATCGTATGCGAGGTGTCATTCCTTCCCACGATGTAATAGAGGAAATCTGGCATTGCTGCCCTGGCTCACACTGTGCCCGTGTAAACACTGAATACTTTTTGTGTGATGAAACACCTGAAATTTTATGAATGTATTAAAACTTCAATTTTCACTCTAGGGCTCAGAAGTGCAGTGTACTTGATAAAAGGTATGTGCTCGAGGAAAAGTCTTTGTCCTTGACCTGTTGGCACAAGCAGACAGACTTTAATGTTGGTCAAGGACAGGTTGAGAGAGGCAGGTTTACACCTGCCAGACTACTGGGGAGTGCATACTGTACCTGATGGCTTAGTGTGCACTTTGGTGTGTGTGTGTGTGTGTGTGTGTGTGTGTGTGCGTGTGTGTGTGTGTGTGTGTGTGAATTCAAAATAGGCCGTGGGGACCATTTTTATATGGAGCATCATGCCACATGGTGGTAGTTTGAGTCATAGAGCAGTCAAGCAGGCACAGACAGGTGCGGCTGTCACCTGGGTAACTATGATATCACACTCCCATGTGAACATGAGATCATGCATTTTGAGCGTATAAACGATAGATAGTCTTTGATTGCAGCACGGTAGTAGTGAAGTTGGAGTGAAGAACTGGAATTTAAGTGTACAGGAAATTTATGAATTACACATTGCTCTAAGGTTTTGTTCTGTGTTTGTTCTATTCTTTTAACCCTATTATTATTATCTGGTTTATATATTTAGAACAATCTAAATGCTGGTCAGAGGGCGGAAATATTTTGCTGGCTTTGATTTGTGTACGTCACGGAGAGGTCGACTGCATTATTATAACAGTGTGCTACGTGGGTCCATTCAGCATCGGGGGGCATAGGAGAGATCATTAATAATATTAACAAGGGCGTCAGGGCTAACATGATCTGTCTCAGGGTCAGGCTTGATGCAGAGATTAGAAGTCCCAGTGACGCAGGGGATCCAAGAGCTGTTAAATGCTACTGTATCCGTGTATGGTAATCACTGGCTCTTTCTGCAAAAATAAATGAACTGACTTGTCATTGTAAACAAACATTTTTAATTGTTAATGGTTTGCACATCACACACAGGGTCTGAGAAAGAACACACAATGTCCTGTTTTTGTCTTTGATATGTGCTGCAGAAAAAAGGTACAAGAAAAATGTTTCATCATGTCATGCTGACATCACAATGACAAGCACCTGTAGGCAATCAATTAATTTAGCTATGATTGGGTGAGGAGTGCATTTTCAGATAATAAATATCTGCAGACATGCAACCTATGTTAGAGCACTGGCTTACTGAGCAAGTAGGTTTGGGGCAGCAGGTCTGTTGCTGGCAGTGATTGCGGTGTCTAGTCTGTGGATGATTTGGTGTACAGAAATGGCTTCTGGAATTCATTTGGGGTAGGTTTTCTAAGGTAGTCTAAATGAGAAGATCATGGTGTGTTACTGTTTGTTCCACTTCTTTTGACCTTAATGTTTCTGTGTTCTGGACAGGATGCTGCTGATTTGCCTCGTACAAGCAGAACATGAAAGCAGTTTGTGGAATCCACAAGGTGAATGCAAAACAAAATGTTGTTGTCATTCAGATGAGATCAACTGGTTATTTAGATGAGATTAACTGGTCATCAATTTATATTTGGATTTTTGTCTTAGGTTCCCAAAGACAAAGTCACGACAAAAATGTTGGCTTCTCACAGCAGGAAACTGGCCACAAATGGTATAGTGGCAGCTATCCCCAGAATAAATTCAGACCAGCCTCCGTATCTCCAGGCTCAGCCCAGAGTGATAGCCTCCACAGACGGCATGTAGTCAACAGTGCTCTTAGCCAGGGACTTTCCAAAAAGTACTATACTAAAACCCATTCGCAGCCAGCTCAAAACAGCTATCCTTCAGTCGTCTTGGTGAATCAAGGCAGACGTAGCTCAGCTGCAGTAAACAACCCTAGTCGGCACACCAGTTCATCTCAATTGAGTGGAAACAGGAAACCAAATCAGAAGGGATTATTTAGTCTCTCTAGCGCTATAGCAAGTGGAAGTGCTGTCAGTTCTCACAGCAATGCTCTCGGCTCCAAACGCCAGAATGAGGAGAGAACATGGCCTGTTCAGAGTACACTGCATACTGGACAACAGCTGTCTGGCAGTCCTAGCTCTGTTCAGAGTCCTTCTAGGGAAGACTATGCTACATCAACCTCCCACCAGTCTGCGGCACAGCAGAAGCTGTACAGGCCACCAGCCCGCTATGGTCAGAGCTCAGCGACGCTATATCAAGGTAACAGAGGTGTCTCTCCCTCTGGTAGTACTAGACCTTCTCCTCAATCAGCAACTGCCCTTGGCCATAGGGTTTCTTTGCATCGTACCTCTTCTCAAACGCCCTTCAAACCCTCCCCTTATGCTAAAGTGGGGAGCTCCACTAGCTATAGCCCTAGTCATTCCCAAGCTGTGAAACCATACCACAACCAACATTTCTCTGCAAACAAACTAGGTGCCCAAGGAAGCGACAACCCTCTTGCTACTGCCAGCCCCCAGCAGAGAAAACCTAGCCTAAACCTGTCAACTCAGGGGTCTCGCTATCAGCCCAGCTACACTTCAATGGCTAAGAAACAAATCCCCAGTAGTGCTATCAGAAACCCTAGCCGGCAAGCTAACCTCCCTGCCACCCACCAAGGCCCACTCCAGGGTGGGAGACCAGGAACATCTACTCAGCAGTTTGCCCCAACGACTGTCCATAGGATCCCTTTGCGCTATGGTGGCACTGCTATCCGACGGCTCAGAGACCCTGTTCAGACTAGGGCAAGTGTCCGCAAGTCAGAGCCTACCTACTCTACTCCCTCACAGCAGAGGGCATCCTACATTCAAAAGACCCAGTTTTAATCAGAACCTCAAATGGCTGGGGATGCAGCCAAGCTGAGCACCTATGTAAGTATTGTATTTTATTCTGTATTTATCCAATGTCCACTTTTTATATTGTAACTGGGTTTTTAATTATCCTTGCAGGTGCAGCGAATGTTCTTGGGTGGAAAGAATTTGTTTAAATAAACATCTTAATCCAAATCGTTGTCTTGGTGTTTGTGTTGACGCATGCAGACAGTCTGCTTTGTCTGTAAATGTAGATTGGGTGCCATCTACTGTTTAGAAGGGTATTCTACAATTTTCGTTGTCTGAACCTGTAGTGTGGATAACTGGGAACATATTTTAATACTAAAAATCAAATTGCACCTTTTTTTTTTTTTTTATATTTAAAATTGTAATTGCGTGGGCCGGGTCTCGGTTATCAAGAAGGCCTAATGGGACCAGGTTTTAAGGACATGTTTTATTTATCTTCTATGGGATTGTCAGTGTGCTACAAGAACTTTGCTTTACCCAAGCTACTGGCAACAATTAATTCCTAGTTTTGTGAATTTTAAGCGACTTAATTTAGGAAATAATTTTGTACTTTTCAATCAAGTCTACTAAAATCTTGAGTTTAAGCCTACACGGAATTTTATTTTTAAAAGCTGACTAATGGACGGTGCCTTTAACTTGCACGTGACGTCACCCAGCACCTGTGGGCGGAGCCTCTGCTTCCACCTTGACACTCAGGTAGACAAGAAGAAAACTTCTGGGGAAGAAAAATAATTTGAGGTACATTAACATTGAATATTTTGAATAATACATTACAATGTAACTTGTGCGAGGGAAAACGACATTAATTTGGAAGTTATTTGTGGACGTGCCGGGACCACAATATTCTGTGAGTAAAAAAAAAAAAAAAAATCTCAAATGGAGGAGCGCGTAATGGTCAATCGGCAAAAGATCGAAAGTAATTTACGCACTTAAAGGAATATGGACTGATGTCAATTATAAAATGACATTGGACAAAATTGTAACCTACTTTACATGTAAAAACGTCTTATGTTTTTAGAATATCTGTTCCGTCTAATGTAAACATAGGAGGTGGGCCTTGTTTGCGTGCAGCTGGTCGCTGTGTGATTGTCTTTGAATGGGATCATTTTTACCTTTCGATATGAATTCCCTTTTCTTATGATTCTTACAATTTCAAATATTGGCTCCATTAAAAATGGTAAACGTCTGACTTTTAGGGATGCACATATTGGAGAACCAGTCTGATTTTGTTTTTTGCCTGGCACCCGGGGAGTTGCATTTTAGATTCTAAGACATCTTCTGATGGTTACAAAAGCTGTTTATAATTTTATAAGTTTCGCGTGGCTGATTGTATAATTGCCCAAAGCAGAATTGCTATTTAATCTCATTACGGAACCTTTTCCTATTGTAATTTCCAAAATGTCTTATTCTTGCCTTGGATCAAGTAAGCCATGCCTACCAGCAGCACTGGGAGTCAGAGACACTGCTCAGGGCCCAGCGGCTACAGTAATGGACCCAGCCCTTCCCTAAGTAGCAGCCAGAAGTCTTATGAGGAGCGCTGTGTTGACCCACCAGAAGATTGGGCCCAGAACAGAAAGGCGAAGACTGTCCACAAAGTCCACCTTAAAGTTGACAATGGAAAGGAGTGTGAGACCATTGGCTTCATTCCTGGCTCAGCTGACTCTGCCACTGGGACCCAAAGCTGTGGTCCTTGTGCCTCTCCAGGGAGCTGCAGGACCTTTGTGTGCAGTGTGTTGACCTGTGGTCTGTACAGGGTCTGTCAGCGCACCATCCTTGTTCCATGCCTGGAGCCCAATGAGAGCTTCCTAGATGAACCAGAGAAAGTCAGCCTCCAGGCTGTGAACCCAGCAGACAACAAGGAGGAGGATGGTACAGACTGGCTGGGGGACCTCCACATTGCTGGAGTCAAAGTTGACAGTCAAAGAGAGGACCTGAATGTTGTAACCAAGGATCCGTCATACACAGCTCTGGCTGGAGGTCACAAACAGCCCAGCCATCCATCCTTCTATGAGTCTCTAAATTATGACGACTGGGAGGACAGCAATGAGGATGTGGACTCTTTGATCGCGAAGAAATTACTGGAGCTCTATTCTGAGTACCAGATTGAGGAGTTGGCCAGGTGCACCTCAGACTCTGTGTTTCTGCAGAAGACCAAAGAGATCAACAAATTGATCAACTCTCTGGCAGAGGAACACAAGCTAGATGAGCAAGAAGCCGAGTGTCGGTTAGTGCGCGGCATCATCCGCATCAGCACGCGCAAGAGCAAGAAGAGGGGACCCCACTACACGAGGACCGAGAGAACGCTGTCAGACAGCGGCAATGAAACCATGAGGGACAGCGATTCCTTTTCATTCAGCAACAACAGTAAGTTTGGCCTCACACCCTTTGGCTTTTTAAACTGTGGGAATGCTACCAATTTGTTCATTTGTGCTTATGAAGTACTTAATAGCAACAATAATATATTTTTTGAAATGTGTACATGTGGTTTTGCAGTATCAAAGATTTTGTTTCTTTAGAGGAACTCCTCAGAATTACTATTCTGTCAACATCTGAATATTCCCCTTTTTTGTTTCATTATTTCTCCCAGATGACTACAAATCGAATCCAAACATCCAAATATCAGAACTAACCCACTCTGACATGTATGCCAGGAAAATGAGGAAGAATAGTGGAGGTAAGAATTATGTTTTTATTGAAACCATTATGTAAAATCTAAAATTTAACAATGTCAGTTAGGTATTTTCTCTGGTAATTAGGCAGGTGACTTTGAATAATATGACCGTATTCTTTTATCCATAGTATTTATTTTGTGCAAGACATGGGTATGATATCAGTATATGTTTGGCGAGTATGTATTCGACAACAGTCTACTGATTTTATTTCCTCTGATCACATTACACTATTAATAGAGGCCAAGCCTTGTTTTCATCTGACATGTCACCTATTTTACTTCCTGAAAATCTCTTGTCATTGTTCCATTGGGCAGTTATGACAAATGAACACAGTGCTCAGTGGAGCTCTTCAAAGTTACACTGCCCCTATTTATTATCTTCCTTATCTTACCATGACTTCTCAAAATGTCAGCCAAAACATTCCAAACTGATTTCTGGTGCTGATGCACTGAGAAGTGTCATAACACCAAATCATGGCCTTCAAGCAAAATAGATAATAGATCCTAGATCATTCTCACCCATGGTATCTAAGCCTTTGAACTGGCTCATTTGTAGTCTCCTTTGTTCCTCTGCCTTATGAGGTGGTATAAAAAAGACATAGGTCAAGATTTGTGGTAATACTTTCTCATTCCTACAGGTTATACCTCAGGTTCTCCAACAGTGCACTCGCCCACTCACACGGACACCACTTCTTCAGGGGCCCCGCTCATCCGCACTTCTGTGAGAACATGATTCCTCCTCAGCACTGGTGACCAAAGCTGGAATATTTCATGCTGGAACTTTAAAGCGAATACAGATTGCACGGGAGTCTCTGGCTCAGGAAAGCTCCAATAGAGGCCCATTGCTTTGCTTTAAAAAAAGTGTGACACACTACAATGTCTGAATTTGAAGGACTTTGTGTACTCAGGACTCTATGTACGTATTGATGGTTGATGAATATCATGTCTATGTTTGAAGGATTGCCTCATTTGAGAGCTTGTCTTGCAGGGGATCTCACCAGCGCTAAACTCCCAGCCTCCAGGAAGACTACCCTAAATAGTGTATTATGATTTACCGTCCCTTTGTCCTTGAAGGAGAAGTGGCTTATGTTGTGTGAAACCTGACTCGCATTTTTTGCTGCAAGTTCTATTATCAGTCAGACCCTTGTGCTATATTATGTAAAGGACATTGGTTTTGGCTCTGGAATGTGCTTTTAAAACACAGACAGTAAGAATGATTGGCACACGTCATCCAAGAATGTTCATATAGCTTAAGCATAAATGATTGTGTGATTGCAGATTGGTGTTCAATACTATGATTTCCACCTGCCTTTATTTATTTAACAGTTATTGGTTCAAGATTAGTGAGCAGAAAATATTCCATGTTTTCTGATATACTCTGTCAACCTCTCGATGGACAAATTAAATGTAGTCCAGTTATAAATTACCATTTGATCAAATTGTATCAGGAATATCCATTTTATGCTAAAGATGACCTGTAAATACTGCAGTGATTGCATATTTAACAATGTAGGCTCCATTCAATGTGGAATATGATTTTTCTCGTCAGAATGTTGTTGGTGTCAAAACATTAAGTTGACTCTTCTGAAGTTCGTTTCTTACAAAATCTTTTCTTTGGTTTAACTGAAAAAAAAAGTCAGTCTATTCATTTTTATTATCTTGTTGCCATTTAAAAACTCCTGCATTGATGTCTATTGTTGCAATGTACTACAAAACAAGATTACTGTGCTTGATTGAATTGAATTTACTTATAAGTGACAATATAAGCTGGCTTGTGTAGTGGATGTCTGTTTTTATTTCAACATGCCTGTTCTGTTTAGTCCTGAACCCTGATGGGAATTTTGCCAGCTGAGTCAGTCAAGAGGCTGCCATGTTCCTTGCTTATCAGCATTTGCTTATGGATTCCATTCTAGTCACTTCAGCCATGACGCCGCTTATACGCATGTCATTCAAATACATTGACTGTCCCAAGGACAGTCGGCTTAGATTCTGTGCTCTGCCATGCATCTTCTTGTGTATTGAGTTTAACTCCTAGTGTTTTGATAAAAGTTTTTAAATTGCAAAATCCGAACTCAGAATGAACTGCTTATTTGCCTTTAGATAGTATGTATCAAAGGTGCTGACAAAAGGCTACCGTCCCATTTCTCTCCCTTTTAACATGCCATGAATTGGGCTGTAACAGCAGGAAGGTTATCATAAAATTGTGTGAAACTGGTTTTTCTGGTTGTGACCAATGAGTATGAAATGGAATCTGTTTTAGGTAGCTGTTTAGGAAGTCCTGAATGTGTTTGTGCCATGGATTAGGCTAAGTATAACAACCCATAACTATGCTACTTCTCCTTTCACTGAGCTGGTTGACTGGCTGGATAGTGTACACCATTTTGTTTAGTTTTGTTTCGCATATTTTCTCAGCAGGTTTCTAGAATTTGCCTAACGATGCCTGGTCCTTTCACCAAAGGGGAATTCATGATTCTTTTAATTTCAAGGAAAGATATGGATTGAAACCCAAACACGCAAAACATTACATTTATTACACAGCTGTAGAACAGTGACATGAAGGCCCAAGAGGATGAAAGTTTTTGTTCTGACCAAACACTACACCAGCTGATTTCGCTAATTAGTTCTCCATTTTTTGGTTAAAGGTGGGATAGTGTAGTGTTTGGTTGGAATACAAACCTGTATACTCTTGGCCCTGACCCATGACTGGAGACCACTAATAGTCGAGATGTCTTACTTTTCCTTTGTAAAAAAAAAAAGTATTAAAATAGGAATGACACAAGTTTTTTTTGCTAGGCATAAACTGCCACATGGGGGAGACAAAGCATGCAATGTATGAATTAGTACCTTGGTTAGGACAGAATTGCTTCCTCACAATCCCCTTATAAAAATATCAGAAATACATGGCATTGGTTTGGTTGGCATGGTTTTCAAAGTTTTTGTTGACTGCCAAATATTCACAGATGTAAAATAATCCCACAAAATTAAAAAAAAAACCCTCAAATAGATAAAATATTTGAAGAAAGTTTATTTTAATATACTTTCAACATATTTTTTTACTATATAAAATTCCATAATACAAAACACTCATACACTCATACACAGTCACTCATAAAAGTCTTTCTCACAGGGGCATTTATCTATAATCCTGTTGGACAAATAACATTTCTCTTAATAACTCAAATAGATCTGCGTCGCCAATAATTGGCTTGAAAAACAATTCTGTGACCAAGTTTTGGCTGACAGTCCGAATGGCACAGGCTGCTGCAAGGATGTGGCTGAAACGTTCCCTGTCCTCTGGGTGCAGAAGTAGGATGACCTCTTGAAGAGCCCTCTGAGCCTCCCGCTGAAGGCCCTCGATGAACAACAAAGCACTCACCCCTTGAACATCTGTAAAGTGTTTAAGAGAGAGCTTAATTTTATTGCTTGAAGTCTGTCAAAAAGGGTTAGGCTTCAATTGTATAATTAATTGTTGGTCAGAAGCAAATAACAAATTATGTACAATATTATGTATAGGTAAAGAAACATTTAACGCTGATTGTAACACAACTAATACAATATCAGGTTAATGCCATGTATTTTACCTGGGTTAAATAGCATAGTACCCTTCAGGTATGCATATTCCTTTGGACTGAGATCCAGAATCCAGAGTTGGCACAAGCATGTTTTGAGTTTGTGGACTCCAGCAAGAGTTGGTTGTGACCTTTTCTCATTGACTTCCTTTTCAGACTGTCCGTGTCCGAGCAGAATCTGTCGCAGCATGCTAGGATGTGGTACGTCTGTCACCTCAAAGATGATCTTTTCCTGGGCAAGTCCCAGAACAAAGAGCGGAACCCAGCATTCTCTTAACAACGAGAGCTGATCTCCAGGTGGAAGTTGACTGAAAGAAGGTAAACTTCTCATAAAGCAGATAGTTTTGACCAGAACGCTGGAAGCGACTTGGCAGGTAGTCTTAGGGTTCTTCAAACAAACAGCCCTCCTCCGCTCACAGTGACAGTTGTGCACCATGGCATTGTGGTTCAGATTGTTGTTGTTAAGATAATTACTATCTCTGCAGCTCAAGATGTTATAGAGGATGGTGTGAGGATGTTGTAACCGGTAACCTGGGCAAGTGCAGTTGGTGATCTTCTCTTCCAGAGGATACATAGTGGAGGGTGTATCCTCGGTGTGAATGTTTTACAAAGAAAATGCAGAGAAAAATGATCTTTCTGTTCAGCAAGCTAGGATCCAAACGCAACTGTCTCTTTCTCTTTGTGCCCACAACTCCAGACGCCCAGACCCTATTTATACAGGATATCACCTGTGCATGATAAGTAGGCCTTGACCCTCCCTCGTCAGCCTTCTACGCTGTAGAAAAACACAATGACCCTGGACTGCTCATGTAGACAGAGTTAGGTTCCCTCCACGTGGAGGCGATAAGGCAAATTAAACTCAACCGTTGCGCAGGGAAGGGAAATACGGGAGCTGGCAGGGTGAATGACATTTATCATGTTTACCTCAGTCATTAACTCAGCCTGTACCAGTCTACCAAGGACTGACGGGGTCAACGCACAGCCTACTGCCTGACCTGTGCTCTAGTTACACCTTACTAGTTTGGAGGTATATTGAAAGTCTTAACCATTTATATTGGATTTTAAAAATATTATTCATTGGAAGCTCATTAAACCTACTGCTACAAGTTTAATATTTACCAGGGTTACCTGATCATATTAGTCATATGTTTTGGGAAATGGTAATCCCTTCAAATAGATATTGATGCTTTGTCCACAGAATAAAGTATTGTGTGAAGCAAAAGATTGCTTTTGGAAATATTTTTTAGAGTTACTTTGAACTTGTAATAATAATTTAGTGCTACATTACACCCTCTTAACACAGTGACCTTATATACTTATATTTAGATAGTTCAATTAAGGACCTACAGATGTGTTATCTGGGCCACAGTGAGAGCTGTGTGCTCCCGGTCATTGGCACCTATCATGGATTATGGATATCACTTTGTAATCAGTGATTATACATGGTCTGCTGAAGTAGCCCGAGTTATAGTGAAATAGTAATCAGTCAAAGTAGTTGTAGTATTTAAACATGCATCAGAATCATGACTTTTCAAAGGCACTAGCATTGTAGAGGAAAGGCTGTTGGCTGTGTGGTTGCTATACTGTTACCAGAAGCAAAGTAATAACATATATACATCTTAAATATATATTTGTTTTTTATTTATTTATTTGTTATTTGTTGTTGTTTTGTAATGAATGCTGTGAACCCCAGGAAGATTCTTAACAAACAATAAACAATAGTAAGTGAGATCTATAAAAATTTGATTTTCTTAATCATTCATCATTTCAGGTGACATTTGAAAATTGTCTCAGGAGAAACACTTGGAACCAACCTCCCAATAATAAAAGGGTATCAGGTGCATTTGGCCTTTGTGGTTGTTAGGTTTAGCTCATAAATTATAGAACAAAACTTTCTAGAAAGGTTATCTATGATTCAGTGATTTTTCTCACCTCTGTTTCTTTCAACCAGTTACTTTGAAATGTGGTGTATTATTTTTTCCCATTATCTGGTTATTTAGAAATAGTTTAAAAATAGTGTGTTTGACCAACCTATTAAGGGTATCAGATGTCACTGTGCTGGTCAGGTTCCAGGTTCAGCTCAACTTGACTATCACTAAAAGTGGGACAACTGGAAATCTGGGACAGTTAGGTTTGGACAAGTCTGTCAGCTTGATGAGCCTACTTTGAAATATTACAAAAGAAATCTTTGGTGAGAAACAGTGGAACAATATTGTTATAGCAATACCTCACAGCAAGAAGCCTCACAGCAAGAAGGTCCTGGGTTCAAACCCTGGCTGTCCCAGGCCATCCCATTATTATTATTAAATATAATGTAGCATTAAATTAATAGCATTAATAAATCATGTTAAAGTTGGAATTAATAAATAATTGTTAATAACTGCTATAAACTGAGTATAAAATATTATGATGTAAAAAATGAATGCTTCTATGTTGCAAGCATCTAATGTCCTCAAAATTCTTTGATCAGTCTCCTCCACTTCATCTATTTCTTCCCTTAATGTTTGATTTAATGAGAGCAAAATATGGGATCAGAGGTTTCACAGATTCTTTTTTACTTGAACGCCCAAGGTTCACATGGTCATAATATATTGTGAATATAAAGTCATTTAAATTGGACAAATCAAGTCAAAGTCAAACTGTTTATTGTCATGTGCATATTATAACACAGGGTCATTCTGAGCAGTGAAATTCATGACATGAGACATGGCAAGCATCAACTACATAGTAGGCATAGACAAAAAATAGAAAATAGAAAAATAAGATAAAATAAGATAAATCTGTATACTAAGTGTTAGGAGAGTCACAAACAAGGGCAGAGAGTTTTATTGTTTAAATGTTGGGGTAACAATACATTTCTTGCCTCAATATGATCAATATGCCTCTTACCAAAAGAGTGTTGGATACCACCAGTTTAGATTGTCTTCAGTGAGGGAAATCTTTCACACAATAATATGATGACCCTGCATTCACACAAAACACCACTTAGCTCAAACCCAAATGGACATTAGACATTTGATTTTATAAAACCAGTATAAACTGTATCTGCAGCCCGATGGGAGAAATGTAAAGTGATGGCTATGGAATATCACAGCGGGCTGGCTATCTGGCTATTCGTCTGGCTATACATATAGAAACTCAGTTTACTACACACCGTGATGGCAAATACAAATTAATAAAGTAATGATAACTGACATGGTCGAAATAAATTATGTGAACATTATTGCATTTTTTTATGTCTTGTCTCTAGAAAATTCTGTGTCGCACATGGGTACCTAAATCCCCCTCTCAGTGGCAATGAGTTCATATTATTCGTCTATTTAGTTGTCATTCAAAATATATCTCGCCAATTGGGCGAAATAATTGTGGGCGGTGCTTGTTTCCAGGAAGTGTGAGTAGCGTGACTCGCCTCACATTGTTGCTAGCCCCAATTTCGCCTGTTATTTGCACATTTAACATTTTCTTCAACGGTTATTTACTCTTCCAATATGGGTGATGATGAAGAAAAGTATGATGGGATGTTGCTTGTTATGGCGCAACAACACGAGGGAGGGGTACAAGAGGTAATTGATGTTTTGCTAGCCAACTTTAGCTTGAGCTAATGGTAGAGCTAAGGTAGTGAGCTACTGGACATGTGTTATCAGTTAGCATCCACTGAAATAAAAAACACTTGTAATCCTGCCATGAGACCGTAACCTGGCCACACATATACTTTTAATGTAACGGTGGCTGACTTTAGCTTAGTGAAATACGTGGATAATTGGATTAAACTAGCTAGCCAAGTTAGTTAGCTTTAAAGGCAACTGTTAGGTGAAAGTGCAGCCTTTCACTTTATTCAACTCTATATGGGTTGATTGAGAAACTACCTGCTGCTAGTTATTGTGTCAGGGGCAAGATTGCAGCTGAGTTGATAACTTGACATTTTGCTATGGAATATTGTCAAAGGGGAGCTTATGCACTCAACGGTGTCAAAGTAACGATTCTGTTTAAGTTGACGAGCATTCGGTTGCTAGGAATGATTAATGATGATCGATTATGCTAGATTGGCTGTGTGTCACGGCCCTATTCCCTATTCGGTCATTGTGCATCACATCTGAGCTTAGTTAAATCCAGTCTAGTCACATGCCACAATGCTCGAATACCATAATACCTAAAAAATACCATAACATATTATAATAACATATTTTCTTCTCTCAACAGTTAGTGAACACATTTTTCAGCTTCCTACGGCGCAAAACCGATTTTTTCACTGGTGGGGAAACAGGTGCACCAGAGAAGGTAAGTCATATGGTATATGTATGCTGTGTGACATTTGATACACCTGATACTACAAGGTATACTACGTTGTAACAGCAACCCTACTCACCTTCCCCACTAATTCTCACCATCTTTTTTTTCTTTCAGCTAGTGAAGGAGTCCTTTGCCCACCACAGTCAGCTAGCATTGAAGGCCCACAAAGAGAAGCAGGTCAGGCAAGAAAAGGAAAAGAAAGAGAAGGCTGAGAGAGCTGCTAAACTGGCAGAGGAAGAAAGGAAGAAGAACAATGAAGATGGCCCCCAAATTCGGGAACTGACCGACGAGGAGGCTGAGAAACTTCAGTCTGAAATTGACCAGGTAACAGCTGCTCTGACACATGAAAACCACTGCCACTGTTTCATTACATGTATTCATGCTGGTGTACACTGTGCCTTATAGAAAAAGAAACAAGAGGAAAAAAAGGAGCCGGTGTTGACAAATGCAGAAAACACATCTGACAAAGCAGAGAAAGGAGACAAGGTGAGATTAAAGTAGAACTATTTTGTCAAGCATGCTATTGTTCAGCATGTGTGTGATTAGTTAAAGATGGTGAGAATTTGAATCAGCTGATGTATTTTCCCTCTTTCTTGTTTTCTCCAGTCTGATTCAGAGGGAGAGGAAGATGAAAAAGACAAAGATAAGATGAAGCCTAATGCGGGTAACGGCGCTGACCTGCCCACCTATAAGTGGACCCAGTCCCTGTCTGAAGTCGATGTAAGTGCCCTTTGCCTTTCACCTTCAGATTATAGTGGAGGAATGTTTATACAGCATATAGAGTAAAACAATATGGCAGAGATAAACTCCTCTGTTTTCTACTATTTGGTGTCTTGACTGTGACGCCTAATAAGCTGGACATTGGCTGTCACAACTGTTTTGCTTTCATTGAGTACAGTTACATGCACACAACATACTGAATGATCAGATTATGGTGATGTTCAGGAACGCGATTTCCTTTCATAACCAGGTTTACATGAATTCATTTGACAGTGGATTGGTTTACTCAGAGAAGCATAAGATCTATAAGATCTCCATATCAGGTGGCATTGATACGCTTACAGAACATGTTGATGCAAGTGGTATTATTCTTAGTGTTATCTAGAAGCACTATAATAATATCATACAGTAGGTTACTAGTAAATTGCATCATGTTATCATTTGTGTAACAAACTGCCACTTACACACATTTAAAATAACAACTGAATGAAACAGACTAAGATGTGTACATGGCGAAATTAATAGAAATATTTAGCAGAAGTCTAGGCGTATTTATCGCGATATGCAAACCCCGATTATGACTCTAATCTGATTAAGATAACCAGACTGAGGTGTTTACATGACAATTGCAATAGTCTGAGTATTGCCTTAATCAGGTTGTGATTGTATTATTCAGTGTTCATGTAAATGTACCCATTGACAATATTGGGATGGTTATACATGAAAGGATTTAGGAGTATGCAAGACAGGAGTATGCAACACCATTTTTTATCTCTCCACAGCTAGTAGTGCCTTTTGATGTGAAGTTCCGCATTAAGGGCAAAGATGTAGTGGTGGACATCCAGCGGCGCTCCCTGAAAATAGGCCTGAAGGGTCATCCTCCTGTTATTGATGGCCAGCTCTACAACGAGGTGAAGGTAGAAGAGAGCTCCTGGCTCATAGAGGATGGAAAGATTGTCACCGTTCACTTGGAAAAGGTATGGAACAAGTTTGTCTTGTGCCCTATGGACTGCTGAAGATAGAGTTGTAGTCACTGTAAAAGACCTTTGACTTTCCTGGTGGCATCTGTATCTGTATTTGTATATAATGAATTAATTGCTGGCTGATTGAACCTAACCGTATTTTTCAATTTCAGATAAATAAAATGGAGTGGTGGAACAAGATTGTTTCCACAGATCCAGAAATCAACACCAAGAAAATCTGTCCAGAGAACTCAAAGGTAAATACTGTCAGTCTTAAGTCTGGAGATACAAATCTACCTCCTGTAACTTGTCAACACTACTCATAAGTTTTAGAAGTCACAAAGATTATTGGAGGGGAAAAAAAATAATTCCTTCCCCTCTCTCTCTGTTGCTTCCACTTTGTCTGTTTCCTGCTGAGCAGCTCTCAGATCTAGACGGAGAGACGCGTGGTATGGTAGAAAAGATGATGTACGACCAAAGGCAGAAATCTATGGGACTGCCCACCTCTGAAGAGCAGAAGAAACAAGACATTCTCAAAAAGTAGGTTCCCGGCGTTGCGTTCCTCCCCCACGGAACACCACTGAAATGCTTAATGACCTACAGTTTTATGACAGTTTGGTTTCAGGAAACGGATGGGGCCTTTTAGTCACCTCGAAACTTGAAATGTCTTCATGTACGCTGAGCATATGTCAAATGTTGGTATGTTAAAGTATCTGTTTTTTACTGGATAGCTCACTATAGCAGCTACTGTATATTGCTGTTAGTTTAACAGAGGCTTTATGGCTTTAAAATGTTTTAGAACAATGGTGAATCTAAAGGCAGATGCCCTACCTTAACTTCTGTTACCCATTTCTGGTCAAGGTCAGGTCACACACTGTAATTGCAGTAATAAAAATATAGTATCAGCTAACCCCATACAACAACATTGACCTCATCCACAATGAGACATTACGCATGGCTATGATACAAAATGAGGTCTACACAGTCCCTGACTCAACACCATTGTGTTAACATTGTGTTGGCCTTTTTGGCCATTTCCAGGTTCCTATAGGGTAGAGAAGTATGCATTCTAGAGGCATTCTGATGCCAGAATCTGAAAATGTGTGCGCCAATTAGTATCTGCAGTTCTAGTTTCTTAGATAGCTCCATTACGGATTTAAAAGCTACTGAAGTTGAAAAAAATGTAAATGATCACTCATGACTGCCAAAATAGGGTGCCAGAGCCAATATTCAAAGCCCTGTGTATGCTAAACTAATAGGAATTGAAAGCCAAAATTCTGCATGGTTGTTATATACATACAGATATACATTTAACATCTTTTGTAGCAATATCTGAGTAAGTCACCTGGGGAGGTTCTGGAAATCTGAAAATGGGTGTTTTCACATGAAGTGACCCTATTTTATTGTAACATTTTTCAAACATGGTAGATTTCAAAAAAGTATGGATTTTCATTTCATTTTCATTTAAGGGTTTAATACCTAATAACATTCAAATGGCATGGTGGAATTTGGCAAATCGGTGAGTACTTCTAGGAATGGTGCCCGTTCCCCTCCGTTGAGTCGGTGATCCATGTATGACGTAGCACTGGGGATCACAGGGAGCAGTAGTTCATCTGAGATAAGGGCTGGATGTCGGATAACATCGGAGCTGTCGGAGACAGATGTAGAGGACAGTCTGTTATCACTGTTGCTGGTTATTAACCCCTCCAGCTTAATGGCGAAGACCAAAGGCAGGTTACTCCTGTTCATTCTGACTTGGAGTGTGTGTGTGCTGCCAATTCAACCTCCACTTCCTTTCCTAGGCTTGTTAAAGTGGCCTCTAAAGATCTTGTATACTTTTATTGGAGTTAGACAGTGCTATTGTGGCTTGTCTCAAACTTGCTTCACTGGTGGCCTTTACTTGTTGCTACCGACTGTGTGACGTCTGTTGTGTCTACAGGTTCATGGCTCAGCACCCAGAGATGGATTTCTCCAAAGCCAAATTCAGCTGAGAGCTTCTGCTGCCGACCTCGCCTATAGTATCTACATCCACGGTGCCTGTGATCCATGTGAATCCTTGTCTGAACCAGCCTCAGGCACTGAGCTCGCTGTTAAACTTACCCCATGCTCTTCAAACCCTCCCTGCATCTCTCCTCTGTTTCACTGTGTCACTATGTTCACTTCTGTCTTTTCTCTCTCAGTCTTAGGATGTATTTGTAGAACGCGTCTTGAGTTCATGTAGGTCTTCATAACAAACCGGATGACTGTAACTCCCACCTTTGTCCATTTGCATGTCTTCTGAATATTTGAAGTTATGTTTGGATTTTTAAAAATAAATTCAAATTCAAAGCCAGTGATTTGATGCATGACTTTGTAACCCTCTGGAGAGAAATAACTGCAGTGGCGGCTGATGTCAGAAAAAACCCCACCAAACCCTGGTGGTTTACTAATGTGTGTCAAACAGGGAAATGTAATGGATAAAGGGTCAACTTAAACCTTTTAACTGCTCTTTTATAATTTTACTGACTACGAATTTGAAGGTTCACCACCTTAAAGAGTTGAAGGTCAGGTTTGGCCATTTTTACCAGCCCATAGAGTCATTGACCTCAGCCAAGTATTGTTTTTGGATGACTTCCAAGCTTGCTATCTGACTCTGAGAACATGTTTTCCTGAAGTAGCCCAGACGTTGTCACCATATAAGATAGCTGCATAATTCATTGGCTATAAAAAAAAAAAGTATTCACCCCTCTTGACTTTCTGTACATTTCCTTGTGCTACAAAATTAGTTATTTAAAATGGTTTTTTTTTTTTTTTTTGTCAAAACGATACAAAGTAGTGTTTTCTCTACAACACCAATAAGACAAAAATCTTATTTGTAAAAGTATTCACCCAGTTTACTCACTGTGGTGAAATTGCTTGACAAATTTCACAACATATATTGCTAATACTTTTATCTAAAAGTTATGGTTAGACATTTATTTTCAAAGTTGTTCTAATTGTATTTTTCCTGCTTGAATTGTATTATACCATGTTTATTTCACTAAAGGATGACATTTGATTTCAGTTCCTGGGGTTTCAATGGAAAAAAAAAGAAAAGAAAAACCTCAATGAAATTGGCCTATGTGTGAAAACGGGGGGAGCTTGTAGTGTGTGTTCTCTGCTCTAATTTTTTTTAATAGAAAACAGGGTTCTTGGCTTCCTTATCTCCTATTACTTGATGTTTTTAATATCCATTTTGGTTACCCAGCTCATCTTTTCTAAATCTCATTGTTTGTTAGTTAGAGGTTATGCTGGTATATTGTTTGCTCGTAGTATGTTTTGCAGTGTATTGGTTTGGCAGCCTAACTGAGGTAGCTATACTCACTCTTTGTCTCTTACCCTACCTATCGTTCACATACCTCCATTATGGCTGTCTTTGTTTTTGCAACCATCCTTTTTTGTGTAACCTTGTTTCTGTCTTTTGTCTTGATTGTGAAGCACTTTGCAGACCTAGAAAAGTGCTATACAAATTAAGTTATTATTAAAAGGTATTTTGTTCTAATCCACTCTCAAACACTTGTTTTGGGTGGGATTTGTTTTACTCATGTTACAAATGTTAAATATTAGAACGTTTTGGGCTTGATTTTCAACCACAAGGGAGCAGTGTTTTACTTACAATGTAGGCAGTTGGACCTGTGTTGAAAAGTCAGGTAGTTCCTACAATGGGCTTCAACACAATCAGTACCCACACTGTAGTTTTAGGGAGTGTGAACAAAAGTATATTTTGAGAGTTCTCTAATAGCTATCAATATGTTATTACTCACCATATAGAGTAATATATTTTAGTAAGTCTAGTTTTTTTAGTGACAAGGGCTCCATATTTGTATCCTTTGTAAGTCATACCAAAGTGGGCCACTGAGATCACATTTATTCATATTCAATGTTATATTATTTTGAGCCAAACTAAAATGTAACATTGTATTTAAAATGTAGGGTTTCTGAATGTAGTTATTGACATATATCAACATGTCATTATGAACAATGGTAATAATCAGCATGCTATTACCAATGAGTGAAAGACATGGTTTCTCACACAGACTACACTGGATATCATGTATCTCTGCTAAATGTTACTTCAGTGAGGACCAGTGTGTTTACAAGTCTTTTCTGCTTGCGCATCTGTCCACAGTTAACTTGACTGGTCTGTCAGGATGGTGAGAGCCTGTCACCATCGTGGTGGTGGCTATAGGAGACATACATTAGCTTATGCTAGTTAGCAAGTCCTCCTAATGTGTGAAATGGCTCATGTAGTTTAAAAACATGAAAAAAAAAAATCTGTCTCATCTAGACTAGTTTTTTTCTCCATAGATTGATCCATAGATTTTAGAGTACAGGTTTATAGGCCATGTAGTAATTGACCACTATCCTTCAATTAACATTGAGCTATCATTTGCTGTGGAAGAGGAAGAGAGCTTTCATGACTATCGGACAGTAAATTATCAATAGTTGGGTAAACTTTATTACAGTAGCAAACACATGACATATTCAGCTTGATTTATATTTTAATAACAGGAGAAGGAGAACACTGGACATGTTCCGTACTGAATAAATAGCCCAACTTAAATGTTCCATTGGTTATAATAAATGCTTAAACACAGGAGGACAAGTTAAGTCAAATGAGTTTGTCAATGGGTGGGATTGGGATGGGGTGGCTGTATGACTTTGCAGAGGTTGAGGGCAGGGAAGAGGTAGAGTCTGCTCAGCTGAGAGCAATGTCTCACCCAGGTACCAGAATTTCTTCATTAACGAAGACACACAGACATCTGAGGACGGGGTTGGGGTGGGCGGGTGAGGG
>OMKK01027959.1:5999-18024 GCA_900302305.1 Polymixia japonica
CACACACACACACACACACAGAGACACACACACACAGACACACAGACACAGACAGACACAGACACACACAACATAGACACACACAGACAATCACAGACACACACACACACACAGACAAACAAAAACAAACAAAAACAAAAACACACACAAACACACACACAGAGACACACACACACATACACACAGACACCCACACACACACACAGCAGACACAAAGACACACACACATACACACACAGCAGACACACACACAGACTCACACACACACACACACATACACACACACACACACACACACACACACCCACACACACACACAAGACACACACACACACACACACACACACACACAAACACACAAACACACAGACACACACACACACACACACACACACACAGACACACACACACACACACACACACACACACACACACACACACACACACACACACACACACACACACAGACACTCACACCAAAGCCCAGGTGTAGATCAGAATGATGTCAGGCTCATCTTTCACCATTTCTCAATCCCCTTAACCAACTAGTGAAGCAACACACAGAGAGCACGCTGATCAAGTTACTGCCCCAGTAACACTGGTAGCCCTATGTCTGAACCTGAATGAGGACACAGAGACACAGCAAGCTGCTGTTACCTGATCTGCTAAAAGACAGCTATGTTCAGAGATGGGGGACGTGAGTGTGAGGTCAATCCAATAGTCGCTAGGCCTGCTGATTCATCCATGACCAGACTGGGCTGCCGGAGGAGTACAGTGTAATAGTAAACCTGTCTGTTGCTTTACCACATTCCTTAATTAAAGGGTTTGCTTGGCAAACAGAATGCAGAAAACCCATTCAGCCTGAGGGCTCACAGTTTTTAAACATTTTGACACTTACCTGGCACACCCGACATTAGATAATACCAGAGGCTGTTTTGTTGACTGAAAGGATGGCAGCAATGGCAGCAATGGTCTAATCATACTTTTGGGGCAGGTCTCAATTGCCAATAGCGGGTAGGCAGAATCAGCCAATAACAATCTATGCAGCAATATGGATTCACAAACATTTTAAACTGTAACATCTTATTAATGCAGCTGTGTGAACTGTAAGTGCAAAAATAATGAATTGTGCTTGTAGCACTGCCTTTTAAGTAGGCTTGTTAAGCAATATATTGGGCTACTGAAAACTTGCTTCAAGCAAGTTTAGTAAATACTAATGTTGTAATTACCTTCTGTAATGAAATTCTGCACTAACTGAGTTTATACTGAAGGTCTATATTCTTTCATTACATGCCTGGTGGCAGGTAAAAACAACACTTTTTTTCCATAGGCCTGAGCCTTCAGAGTAGGCAATGCCTACCATAATCAATTCATTTATTAGGCTATGTAGCTTACAAGGAAAAAACAGAAGCCATGGCCATTACAATAGTCTAAGCCTTAGCATTATAGGGATGTTATTTCAATGTCCTTAGCACCTCATAGCACACCTGAATGGGACATTGAAATAACATCCCCATAATACTAGTCTTAGTCTTAAAACTGACCCTGGCTGGCTATCAACAACTTGGAATTATCACATGACGTGATTGCTGACACAAAAACTAAACCCTGATGGGCTTAATCACCATGGAAACCAGGAACTTGTGCTGCCTCATCACAATATGTGTGATTGTTCACAGGGAAGTGAGGTGGAATAATGAGCTTCAAATTCAAAAAAGACACCTGAGCTCCTTTCTCAAGTAAAAAACTTGAAATCACAGGGAATAAACAGGGGTCATCTTACCAGTCACGTCATACCACTGGGCCCCATTGGTGATGCCATCCTCAAAGTGCTCCTCTGGGGTGTCGGGGCAGTTGGGGTGGCCCGTCTTCATCACAGGGTGGTTCTGAGCATAAACCTTGGCCAGGTAGCGAAATAGGCTGTCATCATCTGACCGGCTGTAATAGCCCTCCCGCTGGTGGGAGACAGAGTCATCGAAGGGGTAACTGGCCACCACAGTGCCACCATGCAGGTTCCCCGACAGCACAAATCTGGAGGGACAAAGGGACAGTTATCTAGCAGCCTAAAACAGCTAGCGGAACAAGGATTCTATTGTAGGCTATCAGGCCAAGTAGACTACACAGTCCAAAAGAAATTATATAACATACGTGTGATATATACCATGGGAGTAACTTACATATAAAAAGGCCCAGGGCCTTCTCCCCATACTGTTGTGAAATTAAATAAATTTAATAAACAGGTAGGATAAATAAGAGTCTAACCTCTACAAACAGGTGTAGACCTTTGACTTCACACAGTTCAAACTGGAATAGTTCACCCAAATTAGAGCCTGTCAACATTTACTTCAATTGTTTGGGAGAAGGCTGAGATCAAGCTCACTTGCCATGTGTTTTATAGACATACAAAGTTCACTGGAGCATCAACTGACATGGAGGTGAGTAGATAATGACTATATTTTAATTTCTGGGTGAAATATTCCTTTAAGTGTCTGGTCCAACATTACTGGGAGTCTGACTCGTTACTGGTGGGGTCATTATAAAGGAGGTTTGGGGCCCAAGTTGCTCACCAAACTGTTTGTCAGTCTATAAAGCCTCTATTGTAAGATGCAGCATGACTAAACAAGTCATTGGGATATGGTGTTGATTGAGGGCATTCCAACCTGTGCTACTAGCAACTAGGCCCCATGATAAACAACTGGAGACAATGGAATGTTTTCCAGGCTACTGGAGAGAGAATATATGTGTGTGTGTGCGTGTATTAAGTTAGTAAGCGAGAGACAAACTTACTTTTTCTCAAGGATCCACTTGATAACAGCCCTGACCTCTGGGATATTATCTTGATCCACATCTATCTTGTCAAACTGGTCGGGGAAATGCCTGTTGAGGTCGTAGTTCTTCGCATTCTGACGACCCTCGGCCTCGCCACTGCAGTCCCCCTCTTGAGACCTCTCAAAGCCGTCCGGGTTCATGCTCGGCATGATGTAAATATCCGTGCTATTCACCAACGCGGTAACGCGTGGGTCTTCCCCGTACCTAGTCAGCAGGTGCTCCACAAGGTACACCAACACCTGCCTGGAGACTGTTTCGTCGCCGTGCATGTTCCCCACGTATTTGAATTTGGGTTTCCCCGGTGCGTCTGTGTGGGGCTCCCGGGTGATCCGCATCACCCACAGCTCCCTGCCCTCCACCGACCGACCTACGCTTGACAGGTTAGCGATGAGAGGGTATTGCTGGGCCGCGGACTGTAGAAGCCGAGTCAAGTCCGCGTAATTGTAATATTTGTTGTACTGTTCCACTTCTTCTGGCGTGGGACTAACGTCGCTTCTCCTACCCAGCGTCGTCCCGGCCACCTCCGAAGAGACAACAATAAGAAGAAGAAAGCCGAAAAGTGAGACGCGTCGTTTCGGCGTTGAGAAGAGATGTTCTCGAATTTGTGTCGCCATGGTTACGTGTCTCCTACGTCTTTACCATTCACTCTTTTGAAACATAAAGCAAACACTGTGACAAAAAATATGGAGCTAGCTAGGTCGCTAGCTAAATTTATCTTTGCTGTCAAGCCTGCCTGGCCTATCTGCAATAACTTCCCTTTAACCTCGGATGGGCGGAGCTCTCCAGTGAGGTCAGTAGTCTGTGGGCGGGGCCTCTTTAAGGTGGATCGAGTAGGTTTTGATTTTCTTGGGTTGACCAAAGGGCAAGATGCAGTAAGCAATGACTAACTTGTCAGGGAAATCGTTTCATGTTTTATATAGTTATACTAAACTAGGAAGGACCTTTTTCAAGTCAGCCAGACAACTTTTTGACCTGAAAGTATTGTCTAACGTCGTTTTCCCATAGAGTCTACCAAACCAAACTCTTCCTCTTAAAGATTGTATATCTTTCTGTACAATTCAGCCCATTTGTGGCTATTATAAATAGCAGTTTCTTCTTTATGAATACTATGAAAGCGTCAATTTAATATGCTAAACAGATAGGCCAATCATCTTCATATGGATACTCCCAGGGTTGAATCTGATTAACTAGTCGTGGACTTTCCAAACATTTGCTGATTTGGCTATTTAGCTGAAGTGATGTTTGAAAATTATTGATATACTTGATCGAAATATGACCAACATATGTTTTGCAATAATTGTATCTGCTATTTACAACCCCTCCAAGAACGAGAAGCCCACAAATCACCTGAGATTGCTTAATGATGGCCAAGAAACACCAATGACTAACTGCTCGAAATTAATATGGAAAGTAAGCATAAGTGGAAATACACCCCAATCCAGGTGAAAATTTAAATGTAAATTCTCAAGTAGTTATGAACAAAGTTTGATATCTGTTAATGTATTGAGTGAGTGTCAGTCATTTTTTTTCTTTTGCTTACGTAATACAAATGAATAGCTCTTGCTGTTATTTAGGTTTAATTGTTTCGTGAATTCGCGAATGTTCGCCTAGCCTCGCGAGTGTTTCGTGTTGTAACGAACTCGCAAAATCGTCTGGCCCGTATACTCTCAATTATAGCCCCTATAATTCCCATAAACGTAACATTAGGTTATTGTTAAAATGTGATATTGTCTATGTGGTGATTAGCAAAGAAAAAACATCAAGTCAAGTTTAGTTCAAATGGCCATCCATCATTTTAGGATATTATAGCAATTGTGTCACACTGGGGGCACCACTCGCCATGCAAGGCATTTTTACATCTCCTAATTTATTGTTTGATACTTCCTAACAAGGGGTATTGAGCAGACCTAGGGCAATCCTACTTCATATATTTTAAGACAAGCATTAGTAGTGGAAGGATTCTAAACAGGGACTACTTTACAATTTGTTTATGATTATGCTATATTATTATATATTTTCTTTTTAATGTAAGTCTGCTCTGCATATGATATAGTACCTCTCAACTATAAAGGGTCACAGTTCATGGAAACACCTTAGAGTGACTTTACTGGGACATAAAGTCAAACACACACACACATCTAAAATGCAATGAAAAAACAAACTTGACTGCAAGGCAGGTTAATAGCAGATACTTGTGTTGCTGTTTATTTCATGTTGCCCATTTCCTCTAAATTGATCACTGGTAGCACAGAGTGTGTCATGTGTCAACATACAGTATATGAGGAGCATTAAGCCTGAGTCACATCACTGCCCCACTGCCGCCACCAGAGGCCCTTCTTCTTCTTCCTCTAATCTCCTCTGTAGGGCATCAGTCAGTGGCCTTGCTTTTCTTTCTCCCTTTATCTCATTTCTCTTGGTTTTATTTTGGCAACAGAGCAAAACAAAATTGCTTTTAACATCTTGATGGTGGAGCTTTCTTTGAGGTCTGACAGAACTGGCCAGAGCTTGGAATGATAGGGTGGAGAGAGGAAGAGGAGGAGGAGGAGTTGGAGGAGGTGAAGAGAGGGAGGGAGAGGATGTTGCGGGTCTCATTGCTGGATTCGGCGCAGTGACTGCACCTGGAAGGTCTGAGCGTGGGAGCCCCACTCCCTGTAGTGTTTGTACTCGCCACCATGACGATCACACTCCAAAATGTACTGGTAACCACGGTAACCTGGGAACTGGTAGCACACCCAGCTGGAAAAAGAGTGAGGGAGGAGCAGAGGAGAAAAGCAAAGCACTGGTTGATGAAAACATGTTTTGTGAAAAGCACGTGTCATGCGTTTTTCTTAAAATAGCCAAACTGATTTATTTTATGTGAGAAAATCAGCATAGAGCAGGGTCAATGTATAAAAGTGTTGTTTAATTGTGAGCGCTATTCAAACTAAGTAAAATGAAGATTGGCGGGTGTTCTAAGCAAGTGAAATTTGCCTCACCAAGACAAACAGGTTAGACCACCAATTTTAAATGATTGTATACAGACATGTCATTTACTTTGTTCGAAGCTACTATAATCAGTCATGGTGGTGTCATCGACGTAGTACATTGGGTTTTAATTAAAGTATATAATTACTTGGCTGCAACCTGCACAGCACAGTTCAGTCTGTGGGGAGAGGGATGTGTTGGAGGGTAAACCCACCTAAACTCAGTTTACACACCTTTTTATGGTGACAAACATCTTAGTAGTAAGTAGTATCAAACTGATGTAGTTATAGGAAATAGGATATTTGAAGGGGAAAATTTTGGAAATGTAATTGATTTTTGTCAATATTGGTGGTTGGTTGCCTTATCGTGATTACCGACTTAAGGTCATAGTTTACCCACCTTTTTATTTACCACAACATTACCAGTAAGGCGGTGAGACTAGAATGGATGTTACTGCCAGGGAACAAGTCATTTTAACTGTTTTTCCTGGGAATTATTATTGGAGGATAGAATACAATAAAAAAAGAACTAAACATCTTGTCCCTTCTTTATCTCTGGTTTTGTTGCCTTTTCCATTGTAGTATGATGTACGGCGAAATCGGCAGCATCTATCCTTTTTTGGGCATTCCTTGACATGCCTTGACATTTCAGAAGTGTGCACAGCATGACCCTATTGAGTGATGTAATGGAAGCCAGCACTGAGACTCACGCTCCACTCTGGACCTGCATGGAGCCAATCTCATTGTTGACCCAGCCCATGGCCTGAAGAGAGGGGTAGTCATCATTCATCTCCCACTGCCGCCCAATGAAGTTCTCCCTCTCAAACACCACTATCTTGGATTCCTTATGGTTCTGCTTAGACAGATACAAAGAGAAACGTTGTTGTTAAACGCCGTTAACATGAGTTAAAACACCACAGGCTATACTATGCAGGTCCCTGCAAGTGACATATTAAGTTTCTTGAAACAAATATAGTTTTGTGTATAGGCAATTTGACCTAAACATAATGAAGCTAAATCTTTTTGAAGCATTCTTGTTCCTTAATTTGCACAGTGGAATTCTGTCACAGACCTTAATCTCTCTTGTCTTTAATGTTTGTATGGCAGAATCACTGTGCCTGAACACAGGTGAGAGATTTTGGTCAGGATGTCTCTACCAGAACTAGTCCAGAACTAGATCTAGTCATTGTCCACAAGGATCCAATATTCAGGTTTTCAATTTATTTTTCATCTGTAAAGCAGAAGGTTATTTCTGCCTAAAGTGGCTATGCCAGAATATATTTGGGCTTTGATTTGTTTGGACAGTGATCAAAGAAAGCCTGGCGATGATGAAGAAAAGGGGATTTTACCCTCGTCATCTACATTTGTGTGGTACGACTAAAACGAAGGCTAAATTTGGTCAAGCTCTTGTAGTGCGCAATTCTATGCTCACTGAACGTCACGTTCTTTTCAACTGAATCTTTCCTGGAGACAAAATGAAAGAGCCAGAGCGGGAGGAAAAGTCCCCGGCACGGGTCTGAGACTCACTGCGGAGCAGATATGGCGGAAGGACATCATCCTCTCGATGTGGTAGGCGTTGCTGCCGCTCCATGACTCCCAGCGAGGGTACTCTCCCCGCTCCAACACAAATTGCTGTCCACAAAAGCTGGAGTGCTCATAACCTACCCAGCTACACCCGGAAGGAAACAGGCAGACACAGACACACATGCATACAAAACATGAGTGGACCAGCAGAAACTTTGGAAGACAGGCTGACCATAAGACAGAGACATTCTTAATGGTGTTCCGTTGTTTTGTTTTTTCCATTATCAACAGCATTTAGTCAGCTCATCTGCCAAACATGGCTAAATAGCCCATTTGCAGTAGGCAACAGAATGGGATACATAACCCAATCTAGGCTTATTTACACTGGTTTAACGTGTGGCTTTTGGAATTTCTGACCAGCAAAAAATTCTGGATTCTATCCAGACTCCACAGTGACTTAACCAACATCTTCAAGTCTTGCTGAGCTGGATATGTCAGGGATTTCATCCTTTGCGGAGTGGTCTGTAGAGCTCTTAGCTCGACTTACGCGCCACTTTCCACCTTCAGGGAGCGGATGTTGTCCATGCCGCACTCCATGATGTTCTGGCAGGATGCGATGAACTCCATGCGCTTCCCCTGGAAATTCTCCTGGTCATAGACTGTGATCTAAAGAACACACAGATGTATAGTGGGCACACGCCACATGCGCACACTGATGTATGTGCACACAGGCATCGTTGGCATAATCAGGCAAGGCAAGACGTTTACAAAATGCAGTCTGAGCAGTTGAAACCTCCGTGAACAGCTGTTGGAATATCATGGCACATCAGACTCACCTTCCATGGTCCCATTGGGTTGGGATTTGTCAAAGCCATTCTACTGTATGTCTCTGTGCTGATTTACCTGCAGAAAGGAGAACAAAATCCCATTCATGGCAACGCTCGGAGTCGAATTAGGGCAGACATCGGCCAGTTTAACCAAGCCCTGTCACCACCTTCACCCCACCAAAATATCCGTCTATTGTCACTAGATTAATGTTCAAATGCGTACGTGTCATGATTAGGTTGCTACAATGGAGTATAGACCAAACCAAAACAAGGTGATGTCATCTTCTATAGCTAGTATCTTCTATGTATCGGCATGTGGCAGGATGTACAATAAAGGTTATGGAAACCCAAAATGCAGAGTTCCTGGCAAAACTTGCTCTGATATGTTGTTATTATGTATGACCTACTGTATATCAACGTCATCAAGTTTTCTTTAAGATGATATCTACATGTATGCATTGACCAAATGCTCATGCTTTTGGAGCAAGATGTCAAACAGAGAGTCCTCCCAGTGGTGTCAGTATTTCTATGAGTGTACATGCACAACCTTGTCCTACACATCACAACAACAACAAAGACGACTAACAACAAACATAAAGTGACCGTAGTCTGCACAAGGTGATAGGCTAAATGGTTTGAGATAGAGGGCTTACCTGACCTGCCCCAAAGAATAGCTCTGCAGTGTTCACGGGGGGCTCCACAAAAACGATGTCCTGACCCCAGAGATAACGGGCCTATTTATACATGCTGGTGCTGAAAGACTACTGGGCCTGTGGGCCGGGGAAGGAGTCAGCACATTGCTGGGCCATCCATTGTTCAGAACTGAGCCTCCGGGCTTTAGGTCGATGCTGTGGGACTGGATAGAGGGCACGGTGCCCAGTTCCGATTAGCACAAGCTCCAAATGGGCAACTCACAGGCCCAGGCCTGGCCCAACCCAGTCAAGCAAACACCTCGTCTCAGAACAGCACAGCGATGGTCCATACTTGCTCCTTGTACAAAAGAAAGAAATGCAAACCTGAGGTGTACTGTAGAGTTGCCACACACAAGAAATAACAGGCTACATATATAGAATATTACATATTACATATTCTAATCTGTGATACTGCTTTAACGTTTTTGTTCTCTGAAACCATGGAGATATAGGCTTTTTCTAAGACTCATGCTATCAGTAAAAATAAAGATTGCAGCAAATGAAATAGTGTATTTGGATCATCTGGTACTTACTAAGCTCTGTTAAACCTTCCCTGTGCTGTGTCTCCAACCTGAGCATCATGCTGACCTCAACTGACCTCCTGTTCTGTTCACCTTTTCACTAACACGTATGGACACGCATGCTCAGTCATGCACAGGATGGCAGACAAGAGACAGACACACAAATGCCTGATCATGCATGCTTAGATACATTGCAACATAGACAATCGCAAAGACACACGCAGACACACGCGCGCGCGCACACACACACACACACACACACACACACACACACACACCACCATTCAGACAATGATGACTGAATTACTTGCACATTCAAAAGGGAACATAAAGTCTGCCCTCTGTAAATTAAAATCTTAATTATTTATATCAGCTTTGATGCTAAAATCAAATGGTTCAGGAAGACAATATATTGGTCTTTTTACTTAATTCTTTTTACTCTATCATCATTGATAGATAGATTCTTTATTGTCATTATGGAGGAAACTTGTTGCCACAGTCTATACAGTGTCTCACATAAATGCAGAGAGATATACATCCTGAATTTCCCCAAGGGGATGAATAAAGTATCTCTCTATCTATCTATCTATCTATCTATCTATCTATCTATCTATCTATCTATCTATCTATCTATCTATCTATCTATCTATCTATCTATCTATCTATCCCACACTTACTTCCACTTCTCTCTGGAATGAGAGAGATATCGCTCACTCGCTTTCTCTGTCTCTGTCTCTCTCTCTCTCCCCCTCACACACATACGCACACTGACCTTGCTTGGTGGTAATCTGTGCTCCTCCTGCGGTCATGAACTCGATATTTCCCAGTTGTAAGACTCCTGACAGCAGCTTAAACATGTCTCTGATCTCCTCCTCAGTAAACTCTAACACCTTCAGGGCCTCCTACATAGAGCAGCGAGAGAAACAAGATGAAACATTAGCTCCCCATTTCCTAAATTAAAAGCTTGTTTTTCCCCCCCAACATAGCATCCCATAGCTCCTTAACTTTCCACTGATTTAGGCTAAGCTCTAACCTTAATTTTATAATCACTGAAAAGATCAAGAGAATATGGTTACTATTCCTGTATCAGAATGTCTACGGTAAGATGTTTGACATCATCTGGGCATAAACAACAAGAGAAACACACTGACCATGACACTGTTGAAGAGTTCTTTGTCGTTCAGGCTCTTGTCCTTCAAACATCCTGATTGGCTGAGGTAGTGGAACGACTCAGGAGGGTCCTCCAGGAAGTACAGTTCTGACGGAGGAAGTACATGATATTAGATTAATGTATTAGGGAGCTACAGCTTTAGTTATTCATCAGATAAGTGCACCTCCCACTTGGAGATATTCTGGCAAAGTTGCACTGATGTTAATAATTTGAGAAATATTGTTTGTGTCCCATAGAGACCTTCAAAACAAAATTGAAATTGTTGAAAGCCCTTTGAAGCCTCGGTACCAAGCCAAACCACTGAAAATGTGTCATATAGTATGAAAAATGCATAGCTGTCAATGCCAAGACTTTTATTTTGGCGACTCCTTGAGTTTCCTATTATTTTTACATCGCTGTTTTGTTTTTTTGTTTTTCAAAGCCAAACAACAAATACCTTTTGGAAACAGGTCAAAAAGTTTCTACCAAACTGATGATATTAGACTAAAGAAAATCATTACCAAACAATGTGTCAGCTTTTTGAGGGTGATGTTCACAGAACTTTCCTCACCTTTATGCTCCTTTTTTGCTCCTGCCAGCAAAGCGTAGAAGATGTGGTAGTTCCGCTCCCCGGGGTTCTGTCGCACCACACGGTTCTACAGCCAGATCAATGCAGCACAATGAGAATTCCACATGCTTTCAAATAATTATGCATTATATATAAAGAGTAAGTCATTCCTGATTGATTCAAATTTGATCTGAGGTGCGGGTGCAGCTCCGAACACGGTTACCTTTTCCAGTAAATCTGAGAGGGAGTGAGTCAAGGAAAACAATGTATATACTGTATAATGCGACAATGTGATTACTGATACTGATATGTGATGCGTTCTTTTAATTTCAGTGCACTCATCAGTGCTTAGGGCAACTTCTATTCAGCCTAGCGAATTTCGCTTCGCTTTCTAATTCCAGGGGCAAAATTGACGTAGCCTGATTTGCACAATGCGCCGCGCAAATCGTCCATGAGTGAGTGAGTGAGTGAGTGAGTGAGTGAGTGAGTGAGTGAGTGAGTGAGAGAGTGAGTGAGCGAGCGAGCGAGTGAGTGAGTGAGTGAGCGAGCGAGAGTGAGTGAGTGAGTGAGTGAGTGAGTGAGTGAGTGAGTGAGAGAGTGAGTGAGTGAGTGAGTGAGAGAGAGAGAGAGAGAGAGAGTGAGTGAGTGAGTGAGTGAGAGAGAGAGAGAGAGAGTGAGTGAGTGAGTGAGTGAGAGAGAGAGAGAGTGAGTGAGAGAGGGAGAGAGTGAGGGGGTGAGAGAGTGAGAGAGAGAGGGGGAGAGAGAGAGAGAGAGAGAGAGAGTGGGTGAGGGAGTGAGTGAGCGAGAGAGAGAGAGAGTGGGAGTGTGGGAGAGAGAGAGAGAGAGTGAGTGAGTGAGTGAGAGAGAGAGAGAGTGAGTGAGTGAGTGAGTGAGTGAGAGAGAGAGGGAGCGAGAGCGCGAGAGAGAGAGTGAGTGAGTGAGTGAGCGAGC
>OMKK01027981.1:10681-22662 GCA_900302305.1 Polymixia japonica
AAGGAAGGAAAGAAAGAAAAATGAAGGAAGGAAGGAAGGAAGGAAGGAAGGAAGGAAGGAAGGAAGGAAGGAAGGAAGGAAGGAAAGAAAGAAAAATGAAGGAAGGAAGGAAGGAAGGAAGGAAGGAAAGAAAGAAAAATGAAGGAAGGAAGGAAGGAAGGAAGGAAGGAAGGAAGGAAGGAAGGAAGGAACGAGGATGGATGATAGTACGTAAGAAAAGTAAACTTAAGAAAAGAGCAGGAAAAATTCAGCAAGGTCTCATGGGATGCCAAGGGATGTAGTCAGATAATCCCAAACCGCATCAAGAACTTTGATTACGTTAACTTTGAGATTCTAAAGGAGAGTAGAAGTTCCCATTGGATTACTACCCTTGAGCCTCAGTAATGTTATTAGCATGGGCTTTGATAGGGATGTTGTGATTAAGAATTTAGATGATTTGAATTACACGATTCATAATTTGGTTAGCCAGGCTTATGAATCTGTAGATGTAATTTTTGATTGAAATGTATATTAATTCACATGCGCTTGCAGTACCTGATATAATGACTACTAGGATACTAGAATAACTAGGATAATCAAACTGCAATTACAAATGAATTTTAGATAGTGTTGCAATTTGATTCTACCCCAGGGAATCCCACTGAAAACAGTATGACTGTTGACTGTTAAGGTGATCGAGCTTTTGCAATAGTGGCCCTGATGCTGTGAACTCATCTTCCCCATTGTATCAGATCTTACCAATCCAATTAATTTTTTTAAATCACTCATTAGCTTTAGCCATTAGCTTTTATTTAATAGCCTTCAGCTTGTCTTATTATTTGCTTTTGTGTGTGTGTGTGTGTGTGTGTGTGTGTGTGTGTGTGTGGTTCTGTTTTTTATTTGTTTTGTAAAGTACTTTGGATCAAACCTGTTTTTGTGTTTAAAGCGCTATATCAATAAAGTTGATTTGACATGACTGTCTCAGTTTGTTGTAGGGTCAGACGGCTGCTGTGGCGTAGTGTGTGAACATTCACCCTTTGAAGGGATCGTCCTTGTGCAGTGCACAGAATATCTACTCAAATACATGTAAGCATTTTCTAGGTAATAAAATAAAATGCAATTGTTTTAATGTTGGACTGAAAAAAATGATATAACCCACGTGTCACATCAGGATAGGCAGCCCGTCTAAGCTGGTGAGGGCCGCCAGCGTCAGTGAGCTGCCCGCACCACGCAGACTCCGATGGAAATGCACTCCAGAGATCCACAAACTCCTCGCCGCCTCCACGGACAAACTACAGAGGTCAGGTTTCACTCTTTGGTTTACTTTTTTTTTTTTAAATAAAACGAGAACAGAAATGCTTCGGATTTTTATCAGAATTTAATCTTCTTTGTCCAGGCTGGTGAGAAATCTGGACATGGACGTCCACAAATTCTACGGTTACGGGAAAGAGTTCATCAAGAAACAGAAGATGAGCCCAGACGCCTACATCCAGGTTGCCCTTCAGTTAGCCTACTACAAGTAAGACAAAGTTCAACATCTCCTTTTTCACCAGAGACCAGAGTTCCGGGGGCCACGCGACTGTAAGGCTCTCTCTCTCTCTTTCTACGTATGATTCTAGGTGTCACGGAAGACCGGTGTCAACCTATGAGAGTGCTTCCATCCGCCGTTTTCAGGAAGGCAGAGTGGACAATATCCGCTCAGCCACACCTGAAGCCCTGGCATTTGTCAAAGCAATGACTGATGGGAAATTGAGTACAAGTGTAAGATATTTTGTTTGTTTCTTTTTTTTTTGTTTAAATAATAAAAGTTTCATCCAGGCTATTTATACTGCTGTGATTTTCCTCATAGAGAACACAACTACAAATCCATTTATAAGAGCTCAACGTAATTTTGTTATTTAAACTAAAGAAAAGTTTTTCTTTGTAATAAACTAAATACTGTAAATTGAGGGTTTTATATTCTAGTATTGATTCTTGGTCATTCACCTCTTCAGGATACAGAGAAGAGGGACAAGTTACACAGTGCTATAACTGCACAGACCAAGTACACTATTCTGGTAAATCTATCTGACCTTGTCAAAAGACCTATTTTAACATTAATATTATTGAGAACCATGTAAATCAATAAAGAATGTATAGTAATAACATATTGTCCTTTTCAGGCTATTACAGGAATGGCAATAGACAATCACTTACTAGGACTACGTGGAATTGCACAAGAGCTGAATATTGAGAAGCCAGAGATATTCAAAGATGAAGCATATCTCATTAGTAATCAATTTATTCTGTCAACAAGTCAGGTATGTTCAAACGCACTACTAGCACACCTTCTGTTCCTAAAGTTGTTGATCTAAGAAGTTGATCTGTAGACATCAAAATAAACATTCGCCCTAATGGTCTGTCATCAGCTCTTTCCATTTAGCAGAACAGTATTTGAGCACACTATTGAAACTCTACTAGTTCAGTTCTCATTATGAAACATTCACTCTTCCCCCAGGTCCCTACTACTGTTGAGATGTTCTGCTGCTATGGACCTGTGATTCCAAACGGTTACGGGGCCTGCTACAACCCTCAGTCAGACCACATCATCTTCTGTGTGTCCAGTTTCCGGGATAGTCCTCAGACTTGCTCTGAAGAATTTGTCAAGGTTCTGGTGCAGGGACTACTGGAGATGAGGGATCTATGCAACAGGTGCAACACCGGTTCCAATCCAAAAGAGAGACCAAAGGGCCAGACACTGGAGATGCACACCCAGACCGAAACAAATTGGCATAGCAAAACAGAGGAGAAACCAATGGAACCAACCGATATTCAGAGTCCACTGCCGCAGGTTCTGGTGAAGACAGCAGACCAGACCAAGGTGGAGGCTCAGACCCAGACTTCATCACAAGAAGAGTCCAGAGTTTTGAAGAATGGAAGTAAGTCATAGAGGAATGTAGCTGCAACTGAGAATAATCAGAAGTTTGATGTTAATCTGTGCTGTTGTGCTGAAACAATGTTTTCCTTGTGAGTCAGTGACAAAAGGGTACATTGCACAAACATATTATCTGTAAACTTGTTTTGTGATTTATTGTAAAGTATAGTAAGCGTTTCTAACAATGTAATCTGCATATTCTGATGTAACCGAGATGTTAGGCTACCAAATACAACCTTCTTTGGTGTTACAAAATTGTATCCAGTAAAAAACTGTTACAGAGGTAATAAATGTCTATAAAAGTTTGAGTGAAATGAATGTATGGCCCTACAAGTAAGAATTTACAATTCATATTTAATATAAATAAAACATTCCAGATAAGATGTAGGATTATTTAGGTGTTCTGCACTAATTTGAATTTGTTTTGCACTAATCTGAGGCAAATCAAACAATGAGATGTATATTTTTGGTGGCTGTCTCTGTGTATGAGGAGGTAGAATTGAAGGATATGTGAGGAAAATAGATACCCAAACACAGAGATAAAGCCTTGTTTTACGGCGGCGATATTTTAACGGCAAGGTCTTCAGTCAATACGATAGGACGTGTTGTCTGTGAGTTACGTTGTCTTGATGTTAACAGGGTGATTGTTTTAATATACGTCAACTGACAGGTTTGCATGCTTTTCTCTGAAGACTAAAATCTTCTATGCAAATTCCAAGTGTAGTCTTGATAAATTGCTGTGTCTACCTATATGTGGTATAATAAAAAAGCTGTCTTTTAGTTCATACTGTTTTTTATGCCCTACACTGTGAATCAAAATGTGCTGTACATAGTAAATAGTATAGCAATTGTTCAAGTTATGAAAGGGTAGCCTACATTTTAGTTTCTTAAAGAATGTTATGTGATTAAAATTGTGCATTTGTACAGTTATGGGCAAAAGAAAATATAATATTATTTAATTAGTTAATATTTATTTTTGTATGATGTTGTATTTACAGTGTGTAAAATGTAAATTTGAGAAATCATTTAACCTAAATCAAAGTGACTGTGTGTCTATGGATAAAAATCAATAGAGCTTTAAATATTGTATAAATATTGTATATCATAAAATAATACACAGTACTTGATATCTCTATGTAAGTTCATCTATAATGGGCCACATGTGCTCTCCTCAACATGTGTATGTTCTTAAACTGTTGTACAACATACAGATTAAAAGGAAAAAGCAACCATATCAAAGGAAGACATTTGTTTGTGGTAATTTACACAATCAGAAGTATTGTTATGATAAAACTAAGTAGCATGATACTGACTGCAGTTCCAAGGCAACGCCAATCAATCAAAAAGTAATAAGAATGGGCGCAGTTTTCATAAAACAAATAGGCCTATACATATCAAGAATTGAAGCTTGTGCATTCACTAACAGGGCTACTACAAAAGGCGATAAAGAGTTCTCAGCAACATCTCATAACATCAAAAACAGTTGATAATTCTGCAATACTGAACATTTTCTACATATTCTGTTCAAAAATATTGTTTTCATCCCAAACACTGGTATGTACATACTGTGATGCAATGTATATTAGGTTTTCTTATTTTCAGACAAAGCAATAAAGCAATAAAGCAATTGCTTGTTGTTACCTGCTGACTGTCTGAAAATAAGAAAACCTAATATATATATACTTGAAGACAAAATGAACCTTTTCAACATATGTGATGCAATGCTTTTATGCAATTACTCCCGGAACAGTGCACGGAACAATGTGTCAGGGAAAGCTAAGAGACCTTTCCAAAAAATGAAAGAGTTACGTCCTGAAAGAGTGTCAGAGGAAATTAGCGAGATAAATAGATAGACAGCGATAGAGCGACAGGCGAGAATTAGACATAGAGACTGCCTGTAAGTGTGCGTGAGTGTGTGTGTGTGTGTGTGGGTGTGTGGGTGAGGGGGTTACTGGGAGCATTAGTCCATAGAGTAGGCTGACCAGGCAGTCATTTGTTTTAGCATTTGAGTTTAATGACTTTTCCTGCAATTTTCCTGCTACATGTATACTTAACAACAATGGTGCCAGGGCATACCAAACTAGAGCAGCGCAAACCCTGTTTTTCATTACGTTCGTAGTTGGACTTAAACACGCAAGATACGCGCGAAATAAATACTACAGCCGCTGCTCTAAGTCTATGGATTTCTTACATTTTGCTGAGACGTGACAACGTGTAAGTGTTCCTGCTGCCCAAAGATGGCTTGCCCAAGACAGTTGCATGATGACGTCAGCAACTAAACACCATTCACTTCCTTGGAAACCCGGGACACTTTAGTGCATGTTTGAACAGAAAGCAGTCCCCACAACCACAAGTGACTACGATGCCCAAAAACGCAAAGGTGATGGTGCGCTACGGACCATATGAATCGTGTGGGCTAGTAGAGCACAGGACTTTCCGCCTAGAGGGTCTCCAGGGTATGTGTCTTTATTCCTACCACAGTACAATTAAGCTTCGTGCAGTCGTCTGCTGCTTCTCTTTTGTTTATTAGTTGCTATTAAAAACGTCTGGCCAGTGTGGCGATTCGGTGATTAACTGCTATACGACTCGTCTCTTTCTGGCTAAGCTGCACTGAGACAGCATGGGCATCAGTGTGTCTTAGAGGAAACGGGTGACTGGAACACAGTGGAGCTTGTGGTCAATGGGGAGAGAGTGTTCACCTGTAGCATAAAGCAGCTGGAGTTTGGTGAGTTTGTTTTTCCTGGACTGAAAGGGTATAATTAACATGATGTCACAGTGTTTAGACTTCCTGTCATCCCGGAGGGATGTGAGGTTCTATTGCATTTGATATAATAAAATGACTTGTGACTGTGATGCCGAACTAAATTATACTTATTATTGAGTCACAAAGGCATAGAGAACAATTCACTGATGATAGCCTAACAATATGTTCTTCTATTTCCTAAGGCGGAGATGGTGAACTGGACCCTCGTTGCCAGGAAGCTGTTATTGCTGTGGAGAATGCCTATTAAACAAAATATAGGCCTACAACTGGTTAAGTGGCCAGATCTGTGGGCATTAAACCTAAACATTAGCTATGCTATACTACTAAGAGATATATTTGTTCTTCATGGTCGAGCAACATTTCTTTATCAATGTTTCTGCATTATTGCATGTTATTGTTGCATTAAGTCATAATGTTGATGCGGGTGATTGGCCACCACTGTATGTTTTTGCCAGACATTAACATTGTACCTGTTCCCTTTCTTTACAAAATCCATTGAATTTCTTTTACAAAACAAAATGTCAAGCATAATTTGCAACAAAACAGTAACCAAAGCATTGTATTTAACTAAAACATATTTTATTGCTCTGTTCATTCAAGTGCAAACGCATCAAGCTGTGCACATTTCATTTTAACTACATTTCAGTACCCATAGTAACATGGACACAACCTTATTATTCCAAAGTTATCAAGTCATAACAAGCATACTCCCTTTTTTAAAATCACTAAAATATGTAAAAATATGTTTGTGCGTGGCTTATGGCTCAATCTCTGGGCTTTAACCTGAAAGGAATAGCTTAAAAAGGAAGCATAATTTCATGGAGCATTTCTAAACACGGTGAAAACTAATAACTGACTTAAACGCCTAAGGGTTTTAATTTCACAACCAAACATCAGTATTACTCTTATCCAGAGGTATCCAAGGCGTTGCTCTGTTTACGTCTGTGTGTCTCTCAGCCCCCCGAAGAGAAATACTGATACGTACGTCTTAGCTAGAGAACATGGCTTGTTGTCTCCCTGACAGCTGGCTCACGTCTCCCGGTGAAGTGAGGTGTGACAGTAACTACAGACTCATTCACTAATAGCTAAGATAGTGAAGGCAAATATAGGCAATAAACCTACTTAGTACATGTGCTGGATTTCAGTAACAGTACCTATTCAGTATCATACCTGTGATATGTGCTATCAGTCACATTGATGGTGTAAGTACACTAGTGGGGTGTTCTGTGTGCGTCTTGTAGCTTCTAATATTCATCTTCAAAGAGATTCAGCATTGAGGAAATGGAGGTATCTACCGTAGCAAACTGAAATTACAGGGATTGTCAAGAATCTAGACTTTGGTAAGTAAAAGCTACTATGCATAGCGATATGAATTAAGCTAGGTACCAAACATCTATTGAGCTGCCAAGGGCTCTGCTACACTCTACAGATTGTCAGAACTAAACTTGTAAAAATGTGTCACTTTGCCACATGTCCAAACTTTATCAACGTCCTGTTTTGGTCCACAGTGGTTTGAGATATAGTCTCCTCCAGCCTGTCCCGGGTCTCTCCAGGTGCACTAGAAGTTCCTTCCCTGGAAGGCGCTCAGGTTGAAAGCAGTGTCCATGAATCTCTTCAGCTCGTTGAGGTGGGTGGACTTGTTCCCCGTAGCGGGAGCGGCCGCAGGGTCACGACCCACATACCTGAACAGAAGACAATAGGATAGTCATATCGAGAGGTGATCACGGTCGCCGGTGACCGGTTCAAATCCCATACCCGATTCTTTACTTGATATCCACTGTTACTGATACTGTTTCTCCACCAGGACACCTTGAATTATATCGAAACAAATCAGAACACATGAGAACGAAATCTCTTACCAAATGGGTTTCTCATTTGTCACCACAGTGAGGAAGCGCGGGCGGACATAATCATAGTAACCCATATTCTTGTGCTCTTCCTGACACCAGACTAGTTCAGCACTGCTGTACTTCTCCACCTCTGCTCTGACCAGGTCAAAGGGGAATGGAGAGATCTGTAAAAACAGCAGTTGTACGAGTTATAAATCAATAATGAGGAGTCTCTAAATGTAACTTTAACCGCACTGCATCGCTCCCTCTTCGACATTTCCACGGTGCATCGCATACTGAGATTAACGAGAGTGACTCAACACCTGTTCGAGTCTGATGATGGCGATGTCACCCTCCAGGTTTTGCTGTGTTCTTTCTTTTGCCAGTTCATAGTAGACTTTGCCAGTGCAGAAGATGACTCTCTTCACCTGGGCTGGGTTTTCACTCGCAGGGCCTTCGTCAGGAATCAGCCTCTTGAAGTTAGTTCCTGCGGAGGTCGTTGGAAGTTTTTTACGTTATAACACTTGATATGATGTTTTCTGTAAACCAACATTTATGACCTTAAGTCCTTCGATCATAGGGAATAAGGCGCACTTACCTGTGCCAAGGTCATCAAAACTGGACCGGGCATCCGGGTGCCTCAGCAGAGATTTAGGGGTGAAAATGATCAACTGCAAAACAGAAGTTTAAGTTTCTGTCAACTTCCAACAACAGATTGATTCTGTCATCCGTATCGTCATTGTCCGCGTTAGAAAAACTCAAGAGATAAACGTTTTTTGTTTTTAAAAAAAAATCTCTTTTCACACTAATTTGTTCCCACCATAAAGCACATAACAACGACACTGGGGAAAACAAAAGTTTTTTTTTAACAATCAAATAAATAATAACACTTTGCTGCTCAACCAACCGAATCCATTATTTCAGACTTCTTTCATAGAAAACAAACAATATTATCCCCAATTGGCACTCTCTCTAATTTGCTCAGGAAGCGATTTTCTCATGCTTCGCAAAGCATTGCATTTATGTGCGACGGGGGATCAGTTAAGACCTTCACTGAGACTGAAAAACTGTAAGTGACTGAAATAAGAACTTTGCATATGGAAGAAGAGATGCTACGGAAACTTTATACTCATAATACTGTTACTACAGCAAAACAACGAAACCCATCAAAGACAATTAGTACCAAATTTGTATTTGCACTAGGGAAGGCTGTAAAAGGTATAAAACATTTTCAGCAAACTGATGTTATTATCAAATTGAAACGTAGCTATTAATTATAATGTAGTTGATACAGTGTGTCTGTCATTATGAAGTAATTGACCAACACACAGGTCATCAGACAGATCAAATATTTAGAAAACAAACAATACTTCTTACTGGTTTTCTGAATGGAAGTAGAATCTGTCGTCTGAGCACGTGGCAGTAGTTGGCAGGTGTGGAACAGTTGACCACAATCCAGTTACAATCATGGAGCTGCTGGACTTCAAAGTCTCCGCTGAACTCCTTCATCAAAAAATGAATTAAAAAAAGCAATTATGGAACTCAGCCGTTCATCCACCTCAACATTCTCAGCAAAGTTACAGGTTGTTTATGGGTGTGTTTGTTGGAGCGATGGTTTTGTGTGTGTTTTTGATCTGTTTTGTTTGGTCAGCAGATGTAGTGTACAGGTACAGCAGTACACAAACCATCACACACAGACCACTAGACAGGCAAACACACACACACACACACACACAAACAGTAGAGAAAATATTAATTCCTAGTATGCTCCCACTAATAGTTTGATCGATATCCCATTTGGAGATGAGTCTAGTAGGCTTCTGCCGATACAGACTGCTGCGGTTCACTCCAATGTTCCCCAGTGCCAGCTCACCCTTGGGACCGCATTTATTGCTGAATGCTGCAGACTTGGAGGCCATAATGAAGAGACTTTTGTGCTCTAACGAAATGGGCAATCATGGCATCTCCTAAGTGGTCATGAAATCAGAATCAGGCCCACTGAGAGAGAAAGGCAATGGATACTAACTGCAATACACTTAGGAATGCATGTGGGCTCACAGTGGAGCCTACTTATTGAAAATCAATATCGAAAAATCAAATAACACTGCAGAAAGGTATTTAACAATGGTAAATACATTGAGCTAAATTACAGTTGTGAATTACGCGCGCAAACCTACAGGGAAGCGGTCCGGGTCGTCCTTGCTCATCTGCAGGAAGCGTTCGGGACGAGCTGAGGAATGTTCTGGACCCTGAGGATGGACGGAGAGGACAGCGGGAAACGAAATGATAAGACAGAAGCAGAACTCACCCAACATTCCTTTAAGATGCCTTACATCGGTCACCTCTAATCCATCACTGTCTAAACTCTGGGGAGTTGGAGCGTTTGTCCGCTCGAGTCTCGGGTCTCACCATTCCCTCCATGCCGTGGGGAAGCAGCAGGACGATGCCGTTGTTGCGGACCCACTTGGCCTGGCCCGGGCTGATGAACTGGTCAATGATGCACTGGGCCGTGTTGTGGAAGTCCCCAAACTGGGCCTCCCACAGGATCAGAGCGTTAGGACTGGCCATGGCAAAGCCCAGCTCAAAACCTAGGGGGGTGGGGATCACAGACACCATCAACCGCTACATCGCCGGTTACATCGCGGGTTTAGCAACGGAAGCGAAACACTTAACGGGAGTCACGGAGTTATTGGCCGACGGAGTTGCTGTCGGTCTTACCCAGGACTCCGTACTCCGACAAGGAGCTGTTGCAGACGGTGTAGGGGGCCTGGTTGGCCCACAGGTGGTTCATGGGAACACAGAAACGTCTGTCCACCTCCTGGTCGTGCAGCACGTGATGACGGTGACTGAAAAAAGAAAGAGGGAGCGAGGAAGAAGGGAAGAGGAAAGAGACACCGTTAAAACGAGCAAAATATAAATCATTATTTAAGGAGTCAAGTGTATATGTGTATATGGTACGTGTGTCGACATTCACATCTTATTTAATTAAGATTGTGGAGCACCTTCAAAATCATCGTGAAAAGAACTTAGCGATGTATGACACATATATAATGCATGGATGAACTTAATTCTAAACAAAAACAATCACGTCAAACTAATCGAGATGCTCTGAGACTTCAGCTGTATAGAGAAGGTAGGTTTTTCCGAAGGAGAAAAGACAGAGTAAATGGAGCGTAGGTGAAGGGACAGAAACACTGCCACAGCAACCAAAGATTTTCAGGGCGCCTGGCAGCCTTAAACGATGACGGTAGAAACAAGAGGTTTACTGAGGCAAAGGTGATTTGTCAAGGGGTGGTCACACGGCGAGGGGTACACGCACACATTCGGAACATGCTCGCAAAACACACACACACACACACACACCGCAGCCCTCCGGTCTTCCAATCTGGACAGCCAATCCATGAAGACCTCTCACTCCTCATCTCCAGTCAGTACGAGGACACGGCCCAACCGGAGTTGATGGGAGCGTAGAGGCGAGTGTTAACTAACTCTGCCAGTTCGCTCGCTCCCGATGTAGGAGTCAGCCATCAGAACCAGCACGATGAGACAATCAGTTAAAACCCCTTTCACATCACTCTAACGATGTCTCCGCACACGCACACGCACACACACACACACACACATATATATATATATATATAGATGTAAAGCACTTGAGGTTATGAAATGGTCAAGCGGATGTGCTACAGAAAATGGCCAGTTTATTGGTTACAATACTCTAATGTACAGTATTATTATAACATCGAATACAAGATGATGTTTTAATATACGTGTTACTCGGCCGACGTTTTTGAGGTGAAATGTTTGCGTGAAGCCTTGGGTTCGGCGAATAGCACCATTTCTACTACGTTCCTGAAATCAAATAAAATGCCATAATTAAGAACTAATGAGGGCAGATACTGCATAATTGTTTTGTTTGATCCTTGCTCTACATCTGGAGGATATTCAGGATATTCTACTTCTCTTCAAGAAATACTTTGATGAAAGAATGTAATTGAGAGCACCCGCCGCTAATTGAGGTAACACACACAACGGCATGTTTTCCTTCCTCGACGCGCTCAGTCACTATGAGAGGACCTGAAGAAACCTCATCAGAGGAGGGTCTTTCTCTGACATTGCCTCATAAACTGTTCCAACCTCGCCTTTCTTCTGAATCCACTTCCAACCTTTCCTACCTTCTCTTTCACACACATACCCGTGCACGCACACACACACACACACACACACACACACACACTGCCTGGGGGCCCCATTAGTTAGGGAAAGGGGCGCTTGGAGCAGCAACACCGAACCCACCCAAACGCAGGCGACTGAATCCATTAGTCCACGTTGTTACGTACATCACAGAAACGCAAACAGGCCCAGTCGACCGTGACGCGTCAATATGCTCGGTTCCTCAGAACCGTGAAGAGGAACAGGGGAAGTGGAGGGAGAAAGAAAAGAAGAGAAAGAAAGGTGTAGGGAGGAGGAAAGAGGAAGCGAGGGAGGAGGAGGA
>OMKK01027994.1:0-12539 GCA_900302305.1 Polymixia japonica
CCCTCCTGGCGGACTGAGGCGACGGCAAGGGCGGTAATTACGGTCAGAGAAGAGCCGTCTTCCACTCCCCGCCACCTAAGCCCCGCAGCTGGTGGCTCTGGGTGTCTTGTTTATGCCAACTCAGTGTTTTCTATTCACGTTAACCTAGCGTGGTGACGGTGTACCTGACAGAGGAGAGATACGAAACAAAAGCTTTCCAAAACAAAACAACCCCCATCTCCCACCACCCCCTCCTCGTTTCGTCAGACCATTTTTTTGGTTCAGTCACACTCGCTTTTGTTCCTCTATCAGTGCACTGGATCCCGTGCTGATGGGTATTGACAGGTAGAACGAGCTCGACTCAAGAGCGAGAGGGAGAGAGGGAGAGAGAGAGAGAGAGAGAGAGAGAGAAGCAGGTACAACAGAAGGGTGGGTGGGCGCATTGTTTGTAAATGGTGTATGTTTGAACATACTTGGATGAATGTATGTGTGCATGTGAGTGGTTCCTCCTTACTCCTGTAGGCTAGAGTCTTGCCCAGGCTTGTCTACAACAAGGACAAGCAGTGACCCAGTTTACAGCTGTGAAATGAACTGTCCATTGGCCTCATTTGCAACCTGACAAGACAAGGTGTGAACGCACAGGGATGCATGTGTGAAGCAATAAACATTCAACCCAACTTCATGGTTGAAGGACAGAAACTGTTTTATTGCCAAGCTCTCCTCAAATATATTTAATGCTGTAACCCAATTATATGATCTGGTAGGGGAAGAAATTAAAAACAAAGGATTTTGTGTTTGGGGATACGCACAAAAACACACTCGAATGCACGCTGGACTGCTAGGAGGTGAGGGGTTCCTCCCTGGGATCTGGAGTATGACAATATGGTGTAATAATATAGCTGTCAAGTCACAATGCACTATAACAACAGTACTGTTAGTGCGTGAACTAGTGTCCCTTTTTGAACTTATTAATTTGGTAAACACCACACAACCATACATACACTTGGATGAGAAAGAGCTTTACTGACACCAGTTAAAGGAGAATTCACCCCTTGTACAAATAACTAGAGTGGTATGAAGTAAAATGCTAATCATGCTACTTAGAGCCAGCGAAATGAGGGAGTATTTGAGCATGATGCTAAAGGCCCGATGTAACCGATAGCCAGCGCTAGCTGATGAGAGAAACTGGTCTCTCGCCTCTCTGCCAAACAAAAGCCGATTTGAGCAGGGGTAAAGACAGGGAGCTAATCTAAAAGGTCAACGTAGCAACAAAGAGGTCTGGGCGAATATGACCAAACAGTTATGTAACGTTACGCAACCTCTGTTACCGGCTGCATGGTCGCGACACAGCGTTTGTTATTGTGGTAGCAGCTCACTAAAGGGAGCCGTCAACATGTTGTCGAGAAAAAAAAAAGAAAAAGATGTTTCAAATACGGCTGAGACTGAGGCGAGGGGTGAGATTAACAGTGGTGTAGGCTGGAGCAGGCAAACCCAAACACACATACGCTCAAGAATGCGCACACGCACACACACACACACACACAAACGTCTCACTCTGCACTTTAAAAAGCTAGTTCAGGCTTGCATGTTCCCAGAGGACACTCCCTCACGTCATACATGACCGGCTCCCCATGATGCTGGGAGGCTACATGAGTAAGCGCAGCGTTTTAAATGTCACAAACTGCTACACACACTGAACACATTCGGTCACACGTTGAGCAGTTTTACCACTTTTTTTATAGACGTTCTGGCTGAGATCAGTTCACATTGTGAATATCTTAGCCGTTGTGATATCTCAAAATATTTTAAAGTCACCATCTACAAAATCATCCTGCATGGGGGAATAGATTTACTAAAGAGCTCTTCAGCTTTCAGACCTGTTTCTATACTGTGGCAGGGTATCTTGTTAATGTATAACCCCCCCCACACACACACACACACAAAGACAGAGCCTTGGCACAGACAGTTACCAATAGCTGTATATAAAATGAAGGATAGAGTGCTATAGCCTCTCCCCAGACCTCAGACCTGTTGCATAATGACTTATCGGTGCACTAGGCTTGTCCCTGGATATGTTTTCTGCTCACTCTGTATGGAACTGTGTGTGTGTGTGTGTGTGTACACCTCAGCTGATGACTATCAGACTGTCCTGCACAATTCATTGTGTGTGTTTGCATGCGCATTAGGGTGTGTGTGTGTGTGTGTGTCTCAAAGTGATACGAAACAATGGCTGCAGACACATCTGCTAAATGCACTGCAAATGAAACAACAAACAACATGCAGAAAAGCTTGTCTTCCTGCCCCGTGTACAGCAAGCCTGTCACATTGATATGTCCACTGGCCTGGTCTGGCAATGGAGATAAGGTCAAAGGGAAAGCGTAAGGCAGAAAAAACAATGCAGCAGGACCCCAAGAGGCTGGATCAATGCAAACACACCCCGAAGCTAGTGCAGTGCACCAGCTAACTGCATTATTGGTAAACCAACACCTACATGGCTTTTCTCGTTCTCTTTCTCGTCCCTCTGTCAACTGATTGAGCAATCCTGGCATTATTCTAGAGCTTTGGCTCTCACTCAGACATATTTCAGAACAGTTCTGGATGGAACACCAGAACATGTGGTCAGTTGACCGGTACACCCCCACACCATTCTAGCCCAAACCACTGTACAGTTGTAGCCAGAGGGTGAATTCCATTTCTATTCAAGAGTTTGTTCAGGAAACATGGGTTTAGATTTGAGGGTGAAAATCGTTTATGTCGTAAAAGTATTTTAAATCACCATAACATTGGTGCCAAATCGGTTCCTGAATTGTCTGGCATGGACATCTAAAACAATGGATAGAAACACACAGCCATAAGTACAGAAATAGGTCAACGATCAGTTCCAAATTCCTATGGGGCTGATTATACATCTGCTCAGCTGTCATGTTCGGATGCCAAGGCAAAGTCTACATCAAAACCAGATACCAGGTTGCTTGGATGTTATTTTTCTTTCACTTAACAACAATCCAGGAAGAAGAGCCAAAATAGAGACACAACATGGTGAAAACCATTTAGGGGTCCATGCTTGTGAAGGTCATAAACCTGTCAGTACCTGTGTCTGGGGACAGGGATGTAGGTAGATGGGAGCGTTTGCCTCTCCGCAGGTGGTACGTTTCGTCCTTGTGCTGCCTGGAAACCGTTGGCCAGTTCCACCCGTTTCCCTGGGTTCCTGATGTCCAAGTGCATTAGGCCATCTGGCAGCTGCCTGTTTATGGTCGGGCAGTGAGTGGGACTGGCCCTCTTCAGGAACCCAGTGGAACCTGTTTCTCTCTGGTCCTCTGGGCCACTACAACCAGTCTAGGAGATGGAAGAATAACACAAGAAATGTAGCTCGTCACCTGAGGCTATTTTCAGCATGGTGATATTAGAAACATTACTGTGTCAATGAGTAGAAAAAGTTGAACTATTCTACCAATAGCTTTAACAAAGTGTCTTCAAATACAGACAATCATTAACAGGGACAATCGTTTGCAAGTCTTGCTGGACATTTTTTTGTTGTGTGTATGTGTCTGTATACCTATGAGTCTGTGTAGGTTTGCAGAGGGTAGGTGTTTTGAAAAGAATTAGAAGAGTAAAATGAAAGATATTTGCATGGCTTTTGTAAAACAGTCTTTACTTGTTTGATTATGGAAATTTATATTTGAGTTCTAGTGGCAAGGCAACGTTATTATTTAGGTTTCAAACATGCATCTTTTAAAAAAAAAAAAAAGAAGAAGAAAAAAAGCAACATTTTTTTTTCTAAACTTTCCTCCTCCTCGTCAGAGCCCTGATCTTAAGTACCTCCTCCTCCAGTCGCTATGGGGGAGGGGGAAAGGCTTCTGGTTTGGAGTCCCTGCCCCGCTTCCTATAAACTTTGCACGTAGTATGAGCCGCCATGAAAACAGTTTGTATTTGACATACTAGTTGCAAATTATGGTTGACAGCAATTATACCAAGTGGTGGATTACAAGTTGTGACAATTAAGAAGAGTAACTGTTTAATGCAACATTCACTAACCGCAATAGATAATATATGTATTTGGCATTGTAGTATGAGATTGTAAATATGAAATCGTAATAACATGCATAAGCAGTAGGCTGTGCAACTTTACATAATAACATGTTAATGACAGGTTACATGCTTGACAAGAGGCGTATACCCGATCGACGGAATCGCGCTTACATACTTGGCATGGCCAAATGTCACTTACTTTGTCCATGCCGTGCAACATTTGTCCTCCCGAAGACAATCCATTCCCTTTAAAAAAGACTTCCTTGCTTGTAGCCTCCTTCACAGAGCCACCGTCCACTACGAATCTGTAAAGCACAGATCCCGTGGTGGGCCCGTTTGTGCACGCCGGCATGAGAGCGTTTTCAACTGTGGCGACACTTGTGTCGCAGACCAAGGAGACGTCTGCACGGCAATTAAAATCCGCATGTGTCGAAGCACAACCGACCCTTATTCCAACCGAGGACTTGTCCAAAATACGCTTGGAATTCATATTCAGACAGGACAAGCGGGACTAAAGAAAGAAAACCAGCTTTCTATAGATTTTAGTGCAAATTGCTGGAATTAGATACATTTATCAAGATTGTCACCAGTTGACTGGTATATTCGTATATTACCTCTATTCTATTCTACATAAAGTTTTCCACCACCACCCGATATCCAAAAAGCCGCCCGGTCAAGAGGATAAAAGATTGTTTTGCCTCTTTTCTCCAAAAGAATACCACGCCCCCTCCAATTCACTCCTATTGGTCCTCAGCACACATAAACATTCCACTTTGGCACGCGTCCATCGCAAGGCGGCTGGTGATTGGATAGTTTGACTCTGTCAATCACCCTTTTCTCAAGTAATGTGGGGGGTGTGTCGTTCGATTTTACCGGCCGGTGTCTGTCGGCGACGACGAGCCGGCGAGAAGAGAAAAGAGGAAAACAGTTTGCAGACTTCAGCAAAGAAAAAGCTCATTTAGGTTTTGCAAATTTTACATCTGTGGTATTATATATTCTCAGTGCTAAATAGCAACTAAGTGATTATTCCTTTATTTTATTTTCGCGCATAAAGTTACAAATTGCGATGACTAACGTTAGTTGCAAAATGTGGTTCGCCATTTGGTCTTCTGGTCATGAAACAGACATTTTACATTTGCGCATGCGGTGATAGAGAGCGTTAAAGTAACAGTGAGACTAAAGGTTGCTTAGCTGTTTGCCATTTGTTTTGGGGTAAGTCGCTAAATAGGTGTAGGCCTATACTCTATACACCAATATATAAACCAACAAGGCCCTAACTTTGAGACCTATGTATGTATGCATTCGTATTCAGTCTGCTTAGACAGTTCTGCTTCCATAGAACCTATATTGTTAGAGAAACAACATAGACGTGCAGGGCAGGAAGTTTACTTTTTTGTCAGGTGACGACTTTCTCTATTTTACCAGCCAAATAGATTATTAGAATAATACAGGGCACTGAAATAGTTATTGATAACTTGCCAGAACGGCTGGTAGAGTAGTGAAATTTAACAGCCACAGCAAACAAATACACCAGCATCTGGCTGATGGCAATTGTTAATTTCCTACCTAGACTATGATTATGCTAGACTGTAGCTTTGTGTACATTTTATCTATCTAGACCTTGTGGCCATATAAACCTGCTTATAACTTGTAGCAACTGCTACCCCCTTAAGGGCTTTATATATATATATATATATATATATATATATATATATACAGTATATATATATACTCTATATACAGTGTCCTTGTTATTTAAAGGAAGACAAACACACATTTTAATGTGCCACTTTATTAGAAAAGTAAAAACTCACTTTGATATTTTATGAAGGTTAATATAAAACATTACAATCGTTTGCATGTATGCACTGTCACACTATATTTTTTTTATTAATATTATTTTTAAATTAAACCCTGTGCTTAAAGAACATATAACATTGGCTACAGCTGTCACAGCAGTATTGGCCCATATTAATATCTGAAGACAATTAACAAAGAGTATCTGCATTTGCATGGAAAGCCTGAAACATTTTGTATCCACAAATTACAATGTGTCTTTAATAACCATCTTTTTTTTCACCAAATATACTGTATGTTACAATGGAACAACATCAGAATAGCAATAGACTATTTTACACATTTATATCATCATACTGTTTTTATGTGTGCAATTAACATCTGCCTTGGTCAGTGTATTACAGTGTCCAACAAAATATATTAGATCGTTGCTTTTTCGCCAGAGAAAGAAAACGTGACACATTAAGTGACAGCCAAATAAAAAGCATCAAGTGCTTGAGATTTCTAGTCAGCATTGTCTAAGGGAAGCCTCAACCCAGAGCACCTCAGCTGTTAGCCATTTCTCATATCAGACGGTAGTTGTGCCGTTGGTGCATTGCTGATATTGGACTGGGGTTGGCCTGACCCCCAGCCTCTGTTCCCTGCTCCCCTCCACCCCCCACATCACTCCCCCGAGTCCGTCAGAACTGGACATCAAAGGCCCCTCCCCATAACAGCGAGGGAGAGAGGAGGAGGAGTGAAAAGAGAGGTCTGTGTTGGTTATTAGAAAACAGACAGAACTGGGGGAGGAGGACATGAAAGAACTGACCAAGTAGAAGCAATATGTGCTTTCTCCCTCAAACTGGCAACCGGTATGGCTCAAGGTTGCGGTGTGTGTGCATATGTGTGCGCATGTGTGTGTGAGTGCGTGCAAGCATGCACACAAATGTATATAGGGAGGAGGATGGGCTGTTGGTTCCTTGTCCGTTTTCAGTGATCCTCATCCAGATTTATACTGGCTCTACTCTCTCCCCCATCTCTCTCCTGCTCCGGTGCTTCCCCAGAGCAGAAGATAAACAACACTCTACCCTCAACCCCCAATGGCTTCTCTCTCTCTCTCTCTCTCTCTCTCTCTCTCTCTCTCTTTCTCTCTCTCTTTCTGTCTCTTTCTAAGTTGTTGCTTTGGAAAAGTAAATGATGCTTTGCATCCCATGACAAAACAATACAACCGAAAAGATAAACAACAAGAGTTCCACAATATTTCTGTTTTCATTTCCATATGACAATGCATGCAATTTTGTTTTGTTTTACAAGCAGGAAAAATTGCACCAACAACATAAAAATAAACAGTGTTCATGGCAGTGGCATGAGCTATTCGAACAATGACATTGTTAATAGGTAAGAAAAATAAACAGTGCATTAAGAAAATACAGAGTGCATTTAGATATATTTTTACATACTTTTACTTTACACGGTACCATTTATAAACCGTATGGAATTACTTTTTCTAAACTCTTCCCTTTGTTTGCATGGGTCCTCTCCGTCTCACCAGTGAGAACATTGTAACACATCCATCCCTCAGCCTGTGGGCAGTTTGTGTCCCTCTTCACCTCTTAGTGTTGCACCCCTTTATTAAGCCTCTCGTGTTGTGTTTTCTTCTTCCATCCTTTCTTTTTTAATGTTCCCCAAAGCTACACGAGAAAGAAATTGTTTACAATGGAACAGAACTCAGAGCAGAGGCTAGAGAAGAGGGAGGAGAGAGGGCGAGGGGCAACCTTCCAAAGGACATTCACTGGTGTTTTTTATGCCCAGTACTTTATTTTCCTTGGATTCCAAGGCTTCTATTGCTATTTCAACAACCAGACGTAAGCCTGGAGAGCAATAGAGGAGCTCAGGCTTTGACTTGATCAGGGAGCGAATCATGGCCGTGCTCTGCGTACTGCGTAATACGGCAAACCAGTCTTGCATCTGTCCAGTACAAAATTGCCATGGTCATAAAATGAAATGTTTATAACACCAAATAGAAAGGACACGTTAACTGCACAGATGAAGCATCAACTGTTAATTTTGATACCTTCCTCTTCCTCATTTTTGTTAATAGGCTCTATCTCCAGTAAAGACAAACTAGAGGTCTTGCGTGGTGAAATCAGTTGCCCATATGACTCTGGGAAATTCCTCCACAACCCACCCCATGCCTCTGACCGACCTGATCGCTCTGCCCTGGGTAACTGCCAAGTTATGTGTGTGTGTCTCTGTGTGGGGGTGTGTAGGGGTCTGTTAACAAGCCTCTAGCTCCAAATGTTTACCAAAATTTGAGACTGAATAGTTAATTAAACTCATAACTCATTTATTGATTTTATTGTTGAACAGAGTGGGGCATTGTAGCATTATCGTGAGGTTTGCATACTGATAACTGCTAATAAGTGTAGGACACTGGGATGGGGCTTTGGCAGACGTGCACAGGGGTGGAATGGGGACAATAGCTTTTCATTTAAATCATACTGTGTTCTAACACAACTATTACCTTAAGGCCTATGTTAGAATGGAGCAGCAGAACATTGTCTGCCCGGCAACAGGCCAGTGCATGAGCACTCATCACAGAGAACCTGTTTCAGATGTTTGCTTAGGGAGAGCTAAGCACAGCAAATCTCTGTGACATCCATCTGCTTATATTACATAAGCCCCCCCCACAATGAAGTGTGTGTGCCTGTTTGTGTGTATGTGTGTGTGCGTGTGTGTGTGTGTGGCTCTTACTCGGGTAACAATAGCTAACAGTCTGCCTCATATGCCTTATACAGCCAGTTTCCTTGCAGAGTATATGGTCATGTCAGTGGGTGTGTTTTCATGCATGAGATTTGTTTGTCTTTTTCACTGTTAAAGTGTGTTCTTCTCATTTTCAGGTTGTGTATTCTGTACGACACGTGCTCTTTTAAGGGTACCATATTCATATAAAAATAAAGATATCATGGAAAATGATAAACAACCAGGTGAGTAACGTCAATGACACGGTAAGTTGAAGACGTGTAGGCCAGTTGTGTCCATGTGTGGTCCATGTGGTCCATTTGTGTTGGGCTGGGCTTAGGCTGGTTCTGAGGTACAGCGCAATCAAGGGAAGTCTGGACCTAGACTAAGAACCCGTTTGAACCTGATATCACCACAAAAATGGCTCCTCTTTTTGTTTGTCGCTAGTAGGTATTGTGTCTATGTACAGCAAGTTGTTGGCCAGTTAACAGAAAGGTCCCTGTCATGATTCTGTACCAGGGGTAGAAGGGTTCTGTCAGGCAGCTACAGGCCGGTAACGTACATCTCCATCCCGTCATTGAAGGTGAAGATGGTGGTGGTGCTGGAGCTGTTGACTCCCTGTTTTACATCACTGATGGTCTCATAGAAGTTGTCCCCGCCAGGCAAGGCCCGCGTTGGCGGGACGGGGGGTCCTGAGCCAGGAGGTGCTCCTGATGCAGCCTGCTGCTGCTGCTGCTGAGTTGGCTTCTTCCTCTTCAGAGTGGCATTGGCCCCAACTGTGCTGTTATCGGTTCCCGCCTGCTCTCGTTTCCGGTGGGAGTCGATAGTGGCATACGCAGGGTCGGACTCAGCCACCGCACAGGTGGGCCAGGACCTGTCCCCTACAGGTTCGTAGCAGGGCTCCTCATGGGAGCGGGCTTGGCCCTGGACCCCTCGACCTCGGCCCCGGGCACCTGCCCCCCGGCTGTTCTCCCCACCAAAAGAGCGAGGGAGGGTCTTGGCACCACTGTTCTCCATTGGAGGTTTCTTCTTGAGGGGTTTACACACAGTAGAGTAGGTGTCAGCAATCTGAGAACACACACAGGAAGAGGTTAGGCTGAGAGACTGTGATGTGAGGGTCAATTGGTGCCACTGAACTACTGTACAACTCTATTCTGTATTCAGTGGGTGACAGTTACTGAAACAGAAAGCAGTTCTTATTTTGCTGAGGTAATAACCATGTTTAAAAATGTGATGACCTAAAACCACAATTGACACATACACATGCACAACAAGGTGCCGGGATATAAATGATCCTTCAACATGTCATGTCCCACCTGAAGGTGGCATGTTTCAGAGCTTGTGAGGTGTACGTACAGACTGCCTCTATGTGTCTGTCTCCACTCATCGGCATCTTGGTACAAAATATGAATATGAGTGTAATGCATATACTGCTGCTTAATTTGTGTGTTTAAATATAACTGTGTGTGCATAGATGTGCACGCGCATATGTGTTTGTGTGTTCGTACACAAGTGTGTGCACATGTATTGACAGAGCTTGCTCTGTGCAGTAACCTGACCTAGTTTGACCAGGCAGGATAAGACAGTGTAAACTGTGTTATCAGTCTGTTTAGGTCACAGCAGACAGGCAGAGTTGCCTAAGTACTGGAAGGACCAGTTAAAATTTTACCGCAACAGCTTTGGCCACAGAGCACCTGTGTATGGTGTTAGAGATCTGGATGGCAGCCAACTCACTAAAATATCTTGCTCAATGGCTTTTACTACTGCTCTTAATGGACTTTGCTCAAACTTCTCATTTGCTATGAATGAAGCACATGTATGTATTTCTGTGAGCGTAGTTGTGTGTAGGTATGTGTCCGTACATACATGCGTACACGTACCAGTGTCTGTGTATGTGCTCCCAGTTAAGCTCTTAAGAGTTGACATTTAGCACTCACAATTGAAAAGCATGTGCATGGTCTTCTGGGGAATTCAAGCTAACTGACATTGTGACCTCTCCAGCATTTCTGTGTCAAAATTCCATAAGGAGAGCAGCAGCGCAAAGGATTATGGGACATGGTCATGTTTACCTTCCGTGTTCACACCCTGACCAACAACTCTGCTCTAGTATTCCTGAGAAATGCTGGCTGTGCAAATACTCTCTCTTTTCTGTCTCATTCTCTCTCTCTCTCCCTCCCTCTCCTTATTTCTCTGCACATAGAAGAACAGATTACCAATGTTCTCTGTCAGTACCCAAAAAGTAAAACCTGAGATCATAACAACAATGGGTTGGGCCCTGTTGTCTGTGTGTTCACCATATCTGGCATCTTTACCATGACAATATCGTTATTATGGTTAACTGCTTTTTAAATTCAAACAATATGCTGCCCTGTTAAAGTGGGGGAACATAACGAACACTGTGATCTGTATTGTGAATAATACTCTCTCTTTCTCTTTTTTTCCTCTGTCTCTCTGTGTCTCTGACAGACCTCAAGCAACACATTTACCCTGCCCCCACAAATCTCTTGTGTGACCTTATTGGATAAACAAAGACCCTGGCCTATGCTACACGCGTGTGTGTGTGTGTGTGTGTGGGGGGGGTTTGTGTGTGAGTGTGTTTGTGTGTGTGTGTGCACGTGCATGCTTGTGTGTATTGGTGTGTGTGTGTGTGTGTGTTTGTATGTGCGTAGATATGTGTGTTTGTGGGTATGTGTGTGTGCATTTGTGTGCACAGTGTTTGCAGCTCTGTGTAGCAGAGGAAGGAAGTCACAAGATGATGGGGATTTCAAAACCGGGCTGCAGCTGTTGAGGAAGCCGGCGTATATTGTGTTTTCTTTTCTGCTCCCCTCTGCTGGTGCTCCTCCCTCCTCTACCTCCTCTGATACTGTTTTAACTGTCGGTTCAAAACAAGGCTTTGGAAAGTCACATTTCATTTCAGCATACAGTGAATATCCATGGAAACACAACAGCATGCATGACTGATGCATCTGTGTGTGATCAAGTCCATGAATAGCAAGTACACCCCAAGTTTCCAAACGGGCTGTGAGCAGTCAGTATTCATCGAGTCAGAAATGCTTTGTGCAACGTGATTGGTCGGGGGGAGGCAGCGCCTACTAATACCAAAAAAAAAGGGAGTGGAGGAAGGGGGAGAGGGGCAGAGAGAGAGGAGAGGAGAGTTTAGTAGGGGTGGAAACTCAACACCTTTTGACGGGTGCAACTGACAAACTCCAGAGGATACAGAGTATATGGGCATGTTAGGGCAATGTAGAAAGAGAAAGAAAAAGAAAAACAGAGCAAAAGTTTAAGGGAGAGAGAGATTGTAAGCAATACGATTCATAACAAACTCAATAACAAACTTCATAGAAAAAAAAAAAAAAAAAAAAAAACATAGCAAGTAAGAGAGAGAAAAAAAGTTCAGTTGAGAAAAACAGAGGATATGGAGAGAGACAGAGGATGGGGAGGGAAAGAGAGATTGTAGATTGCAGGAGAAGCCAGCTGCTCTGTGTGCCAGTTTGATTTGCAGAGGAGGAGTTAAACTCACGAGGCCAAACAGCAGAGACTTAACCCCTTAATCTCCATATACAGTCGCAGAACCCTTTGGCTCACTGCTGGCTTAGAGTGACCCAGAGACAAGAAACTAACCAGGGGCTAAAACCGCATCAGGATTGTAACTAGACTACTGCTTAGCTCTCTCTCTCGCGCTTCCTGGAACTTATAATACTTAGCATTCTTGTTATGGTTACGGTGTCTAGATTAGATATTTGCAATGAAATCAGATTACTTCACCTCTATAGGTTTTCCCGGTAGGTCTGGGCCTACTTATTAATCAAAAGCTACTGGACGGACTCATGCTGCTGTATCAAAGCTACCCACTAACATTCCAGTCATTAATGCACTAATAAAACCTACGGACACAGAAATAACCTCCTTGTGCTGTTGATGGCTGCAGAAATGAGAAAGTCTTTAACAGAAGCCTCGTCAAACGCGGACTAATAATAGACAGTGGTCTATTTCGGTGCCCCCCCCCCCCCACC